>CM023490.1:54538867-54586135 GCA_013339685.2 Hyalomma asiaticum | reverse complement strand
GAGACGCCGTAGTGGAGGTCTCCGGAAATTTCGACCGCCTGGGGTTCCTGAACGTGCACTGACATCCTTTCTTGGAGGAATCGCTATAACACGAAAGTGGGATGTGTGGGAAGCAGAAGAATGTTGACTGAACATCGGAAGGAACTTGGTCAATTGCTATTGGTATTTGGCTAGCATCGCACCGTTTGACATAGGTGAACCCACGTTCACGCACATTTTAAGTGCGCCGTTGGGTTATATGATGGCGCACTTTTTTTAACAGTAGCGCTACTGAAACCACTTTCGGATTGCTGAATACGCCGGTTCTCGTACGATCACTTTAGGATTAAACTTGCTTATTGGAGCAACTTTATTCGGTCGCCGTTATGACGAACATTTTTCTCCTGAACCAGCATCTCCTTTACTGCTGAACATAAAAAAAAAATCGTGTAACGAAGCTGTGCGATCAACATTAGAGAAATGTAGCGCTGTTTTTAGTCGACGTTCGCATCACTATAGGAGGTGTGGACTTCAAGACAGAAATTTATTACTTTAAAAATACTTAGACGGCGCTACTTTTATGATTGCGTCATTCCTTTGCATTCATATACGCAGATGTACTTGGCTGCGAGTGTGTAAATTCATGATGTGGCCGCAGAGAAAGATCACAAGCGCGCTACCTACCATGTATTCTGGCGTTGCCCTGCTTTAGAAGTGCACTTGCATGATTCCGAGTATGCTCGAGTTCACTTTGGCGGCGCAACCGGTGCACCTTGCGCACGCACCTGGCTCTGCGACGTAAGCCATGGAAATTTTACGACTATAGCACCAACGCGCTCTTGTGATGATAGTGCTTTTGATATGCAAAGAGCGGTAATTTTTGCGGTTCCTGTAGTGTGGCAGAGAACTCCTTGGTGGTGTTGCTGTTGAGCGGGAGATGGCTGCGGTAATCAATGCCAAGGAAGAATATTTCGACAAATGCTGAAGCAGGCGCCACAATCATCCGCTCACCACTTGTTAATAAGGCGTATGGTTTCAAAAGAAATTTAAGGCGAGTAGAGATAGAAAGTGAACGCATTCGTTCGGTGTATGGAGCTACCACGGTCTGAGAACAGCACTCTGGCCCGTTAACGCGAAAGAATTACGTGTTAACAGAAACGTTCTGCAGTGACACGCAAAATGCTCGCCAAACGCGTTAGTGTAGGGTTAAAGTAAGCACCTGATACGAGCTTTGCCCTCGGGACAGCCGCGCCCCCTCTTGAGCTGCGTGTTATGAATTTATTGCCGTGTACCAGTGTCTTTGCACTCTTGATGTATCCTTCCACTTTAATGACAATGTTTAGGCCCCTTTGAATTCATATTTCTTTAAAGAAGTGCGTTCCGCGAAAAGACACTCGCGTGATTGTTTCGTGTTAACACGTCGTTTCGAGGCGCATTGACTGATTGATTGATTTGAGGGGTTTAGCGTGAGATCTGCTCACTGAGATCTGTTCCCATTCTGAATAGCTGAGAGGCCACACTAACCCACACGAAGGGTTGCTGAACCTAGGTTTCAAAGTTCTCAGTGCCTCAGCGTAACAAATTTCAAACTGCCATCGTGAGTCGACCTACCTTAATTTTTCGTCGTGTTTAGCAACAGAATCAAGAAAGTTGTCTTACTATTTTTAATGCAGCTCGATATCTTCACAGGCTCCGAATTGCAGAAAAGGTGATCACTTTAGCGCTGACAATGTGGTAGAAAAGTCGGGGCCGCAACTCATCGGTGACTCCGTCACTGCTCCTTAATGCGCCTAATGTCAGCCGTTTCTTTCGAGACTCCGGTTAAGTATCAAATGCAGAATGGCCTTAACGAACTCGAAAGGTGCTCTGCAACCACCTCAATTTGCGAAAGCTTTCTTGTTTAGGAGATCAAGGTAATGCAATGACAATTGATATGACCTACCTTTGAATGGTATGCCTGCTTTTTATTGCTTCCTATTTTGCCAGCAAAAAACCGTTTTAGCAAGACCCGCGTAAAAGACTCAGAACAGATAACCAAACAGCCGCGTAATAGCAGGAGAAACAATATTGTAGAACTGAGATTAAAACCCTCTTGGTGCCTACTTAAAGGCGGGTTGCTCTATCTGTGATAGCTATTGCAGAGGAGCGACAACTTTAGGCGGTGTTATTGGTGACGCAAATTAATTGGTCCGCCTACACTGCAGAAGAGTTAGATCCAGGAAAGCCAACGGAAAGCCAACGAAAGAAGGAAGCTGACACAGGCAGCACAGATATGGCTCATATGCTAACGCATGCAGTAAAATAATCCACAGCATGTACAAAAATGGGCAGGACATAACGCAGTACGATGAAACTTCCGTTGGTGCGCTTTCAAAGAATCAGTGGTGCAGATGGCGTTCTGTGCAGAACTTCTCTTGGGTTATCGACGAAATGCTGTGATATTCGGCCGAGCATTGTGCGAGCGCGAACACAAAAGGAAAAGAACTTAGTTTCCCTGCCATTGTGGCCCCAATTTTACTGGGCAGAGGCATATAATAATTGACGAGTGATGCAATTCGAGATGCGATTATGAGGCGCGCCGTACTAGAAAGATGCGCGACTTTCGACGAACTATAGTTGCAATCCAAATGCAATATATAGAAAGAAGGGCATATATAGAAAGTACAAACCCGCCGTGATTTCCGAACGTAACATTTAGCACGCTGTAGGGCCGTAGCAATCAAACCTACGCCGCCGAGATGTCAAGCAGGCACGCTACCACTATGCAAAGGCGCCTCTTTTAGCAAGGGTTATTTAGTAAATAAACATAATTAACCAGCAGTTGTGATGATGGTACTTGTGTAAAGCCCATTGCTCGTCTAGTGTATTTTACGCGCTATCATGGCAATGCAATGAACACCACTCATGTTCTACCACTCGCCACGCATTTCTGCAACTTTGATTGATTTCGTAGAAATACTTCAGCGATCGATGCTTAATACACGCACATCGGTTGATCGTCGCGTGCTGCTGTGTTCGAGCGAATAAATAGCTGTTAACTTATGTGATTGCCAACTTTACGTCGTACCGTGAACTATCACGATTCTGTCGCCGTTCCTGCTCATGCACTTTGCACGTTAAGCATTCACCTACTCATGCACTTTGCACATACGTTCATCTTATACCGCTACACTTGCCTGAATGTCATGCACATCTTTATTGCACATCTCGCTGGCTGCTTCGCATAGGACCGACCCCCATAATGCGTTGGATCTGCAGGACTTTTCATGCGCGCCGTAGCTTCTCCCAAGAAAGAATTCGACTGCAAAATTAAAATATTCCGCTTCAGTCAACGTCATGAACACGTGAAACTATCGATTGCCCATTTTGAAAGCGTGACGTCTGCTACGATTAGCTGTAACACTGAGGCAACAGTTCAGCACAAGAATGATGAAAGTGTCGCCTGGCAACAAAGCACTGGTCCCAGCCGCAGTTCACGTCGCAAAGCCAGTAATGCAGTTTTCTGCAAAGCAAATAATGCAATTTTCCGGCATACAAGCCATCCATTCTTTCTAGACTTCTGTCCGATTGGTTCTTAGATGTGGAATTAAGTATTTATGTGTGATCGTTGCTTGCATCGGCTCCAGGTTGCAACACAACTCCAGTGCCTTCGCGGATATGTCCCGAAATTTAATCTTTATAATTCGCACAGTTCTAAGGTTTCCCTAAAAAATGACGGCGTCTTCTGCATTGTCTGCCGTTTTCGGCCCTAATGCTTATCAATCGGTTTTTGGTCTCTGCTTCCTTTCATAAATGCTTCATCATGAATGTTCTGTATATATTGCGTACCTCATCCTTATCAAGTAGTGTTCTGTCGGCAGTCATATGCCAGCTAATTTTAATATTCATTGAATAGTTAACGCGATAATATCTAATGTATTTAACATCCGACCTTGCAAATTTAAATTTCTCAGAAGACGCTCTTACCATTTAATATTACCTTGCGGTGTGAAGCGCAACCGTTTCTTGCCATCTTAAAATTGTGTCATATCATGTGTGTGGCGTATTCGTTAACCAAATTTCGTAATAACAAACGATCTACTAAGGAACGCTACTTAGCGTGCTTATGTTTTCTCCAGCGGCGGACACAACCAAAAAGCAAAGACAGCCTAAAAAAGAGGAAGGTATGTTCATGCACTGTTTCCTTTGTTTCTTTTCGGAAAACGCGGAGTGCTTCTTTGAGTAAATGACTCCTCCAAAAATTTATGGTGCTACACAACGGACAATCTAATTTCAGTGAAAGGGCACTTCGCTGTAAGGAATGTTTAGATGGCTGAGCTTCTCTTCTTTATATATTAAATACGAAAGTCGAAGAAATAAGAAAATGCTGAGACAAGGGGGCAGATTATTGAAAGAGAGATGTCGTGCATTAGGGTCGCTTCGTGGCAAACGCCCCAGCCATTTTGTCGACCATCTCAAATGTCTTCAAAAGAAAACTCACGTTAGTTTACTACATTGGAAGTAAAGTACTGGAATTCTTCAGACTAAAAAAAAAATGTAACACGCAAGTTTACATCGTCGTGCACCAAGGCATCATTGATATACATCCTAACGTGAGTGGAGTTCTGAAAAAATGAACAAATTTTACGACGAATAGCACCACCCTCTAGGATCCAAACCCGCAACCACAGATGTGCAACGACCGAAGCTGGGAGCGTTAGCGATCACAAAGGCAAGTTACGTTGAGAGCACGATTCATTGTGCTAGTGCTAACCTGCTCAATCTGTTACTGAATGTTATTATTTCAACGTGTTTGAGCCTGCATAAAATGATTGCTATTTTTTGCCGCGCACTTTTCAGTACCGCATCGCGCCGTGTTTGCATTTTTTTTTCTGCATGATCGCGCAGTATATAGTTACTCTTTTTTGCTGGGCCGTTCATGGGAATCTGGAACTGTGCCTGCACACTGGAAGAGAAGCAAAATCGTGGCACTGTTGAAACCAGGCAAGTGTCCCCGCGATATGCTTTCCTACAGACCTGTGGCGCTTGCCAGCTGCGTAGGAAAAATCATGGAACGCATGGTTCTGAGGCGCTTAGAATGGTGTTTGGAGAAGCACGATGTATATCCAAAGGCGATGACAGGCTTTCGAAAAGGAAGATCGTCTATTGATAGCGTGATAGACTTAGTGACCACCGTTGGACATCCGAAACAGTGTCACCGATTGACAGCCGCTGTCTTTCTTGACATCAAAGGTGCATTCGACAACGTTCTGCACGACGCGATTTTGAATGCTCTTGAAGACTATGGCATTGGCGGCCGCCTACATCAGTGGCTGGCGAGCTACATTGAAGAAAGAAAAATATTCATGGCAACTGCAGACGGTGACACAAAGAATTATCCCGTCTATCGCGGTGTGCCTCGAGGAAAAGTCCCGAGTCCAGCGTTGTTTAATATCGTACTCGTTGGCCTCGTTAAGCTGTTGGGCGACAAAGTCTCAATCTCTGTGTACACGGATGACATCTGCATTTGGACAACGAGCTTAACACGCTTACAAATACAACAGAAATTGCAAGCAGTATCGGTAACGTCAACATACCTCAACAGTCGAGGACTGCAACTCTCACCGACAAAAAGTGCAACCATTGCATTCATACCGGAGGTCAATGGCCTGTTACCCTATTTATATTGATGGGAAAAGAATCGCTTTAGTAACCCACTACAAGTTCCTTGGAGTCATCATCGACCGTGATTTGTCTTGGTCGAAACACACCACAGCAGCGAGAAAGAAACTAGACAGCTTTGTCCAAGTAATTCGGCATATGTCTGGAAAATCGTGGGGGCCATCTAAATCATCACTTTTGCAGCTGTGCCAGGCACTCTTCGTTGGATACCTCCGCTACAGTGCCCCTGTACTTTCTCGTATGAGTGCGTATGTTATCCGTACACTCGAAGCTGCTCAGGCTCGTGCCTTAAGAATTTGCCTTGGTGTGCCTCGGTGTACTCCCACGTGCGCCGCTATTGCAGAAGCACGTGCCTGTCCAGCTCGCATCTACCTTCAACAAGAACCACTGCGAGTGCACCTGAGGTTACTAACCAGACACAGAGACCACCCACTCGCCGGCATTCCTAGCAGGCGGCCTAAAGCTGCATACTCGAAGGCGGTGCTGTTGTTGTTTTGTGGGGGTTTTACGTCCCAAAACCAGTTCTGATTATGAGAGACGCCGTAGTGGAGGGCTCCGGAAATTTCGACCACCTGGGGTTCTTTAACGTGCACTGACATCGCACAGCACACGGGCCTCAACATTTCGCCTCCATCGAAATGCAGCCGCCGCGGCCGGGATTCGATCCCGCGACCCTCGGATCAGCAGCCGAGTACCTTAGCCACTAGACCACCGTGGCGGGGCTCGAAGGCGGTGCTGCTGCGGCAAAACCTGCTGCCGTCAAATTATACACCGCTAGTCACGCCCGACATACCACTATGGACGATGCCAAAGCCGATCGTACGATTATCGATCCCTGGAATTACTAAGAAATCAAACCTGCCATCTGTTGGACTGAAGTATTTTGCATTGTCTTATATTGCGTATATGTACGGGCACGCGGTGCATATTTTTACTGATGGCTCCGTGACACTGAGATCTTCGGCAGCAGCTTTCACGATACCTACGATGGGCATGAAGCAACACTTCAAGATAGCGCATCATACATCACCTACTGCTGCTTAACTGACCGGGCACTTCACGCAAGTAAATCTGATGGTAAAATTATGAATTGATGGCAAAAATATCAGGCCGTTTGGTATGCGCAGCTTATGCAAAAAATCACGAAGACGTGAAAATGGACTGATCCATATTGAGAGGTAATTCGCACCATTTGCTTGTCCTATTAAAAATGCGAATCTTACTTCCATGGAAAGCAATGACTGTTATTTTATCATATAAATTTATTGTTAGAATTTTGGTTCTAATAAAGTATCTTTTTTATAGCCCTTCATGGCAACATTCAAATTTTTCTGCATAGCAGCTAGGCCACCCAGCACATCTGCGCACTGTGCTATGAGCAGTCTGCACAATATGCTGAGCAATCTGCACAAAAAAAATTGGAAGTTTGCATGAAGGCCAAATTTCAAAGGAGTATTTTCCTTCTGAAACCTAAAATTGTTGGATTAACTTCGCCTTGTTAGAACATGTTCTTTGTTTATCATTGAAGTGTGAATGGGATATTTATTAGGTGCACCAAGTTGGGTAAGTCGCCCCTCAATGCAGAATAAACTGTGCTTTGTCTCAATATCGCGATCCACACGGTCTCCATATAATTTTGCCATAAAAGGTATGCAGCGTCGTCGATAAACCGCTATCACCCGCACGTTTCTTTATCACTGGTTCGCAAGCCCCGATGTACTCGGCCACAACTACGTGTCGAGACTCACGTGGTTTTCCGTCTATAAAAAGGTCAAGTGCCAAGCAATAAACAGTTCAGTTCGTGTTGCTACTTCTTGCGTCACTTCAGTGGCGACGAGGGTGGGACCGAGGCCGCCGGAGTTTGACGAGACGGCGAGCAGCTGGGATGCCTACCGGGTGCGTCTCGAGGCCTACTTTGAAGGCAACGATATCACGGACTCCTCAAAGCGTCGGGCACTCTTGGTAGCATCACTCAGCGACAGCGTGGTTCGAGTCATTCAGGGACGATGCCCGTCGACGCCCGTGAATAGCCTAACGTACGAAGACGGCGCAAAGGTGTTGGAAGAACACTACAGCCCGCAGGTGAACGAGACTGCGGCAAGTCACGCATTTTTTGTGCTGAGGCAAGGAGACCACGACACGGTCAAAGATTTTGTCGCGGACTTGCGACGTCTTGCAAAAGACTGCAACTTCGGCAACTTTCTGGACAGAATGTTACGTGACCGTATAGTGTGCGGCATACGGGACGACGAGGCCAGGCGGTTCCTGCTGACCCGAAGTAAGCTGACTGTGCAGGAAGCTGAGGAATTCGCCATATCGTCAGAAACAGCTGACCGTAACGTCCGGTCCATGAAAAATGCAGACGGCGAGAACGACGCGGGTAACGTGCACCTGGTTCAAAGGCGTCGTAGCAGCGGACAAAGAATAGGCAGCGGGTACGACACAGGAACACCGCGTAAATCGTGCTGGAGATGCGGCTCCAACGACTCGGAACACGAATGTCAGCATGTCAGGAAGGTGTGCCGCAATTTCGGCACTAAAGGACACTTGGCTAGGATGTGCCAGTGCAGGTGCAGTAGCCGGCAGAGATCGTACGCGCTCCGAGAGCTTTCGGACGGAGAGAACAGTAACGAGGAAATGCTTTTCGCCTTATCCGCCCAGAATAGCGTTGACCAGGTAAGAACGCGCCCCATCGAACGGAGCCTTGTCTGGGGCGGCAGGACACTGCGGATGCTGATCGACACGGGTTCATCAGTTAGCGTGATTCCAGCAAACGTCTTCAAGAAGAACCGTAAGTGGTGGCCCAGACTAGAAAAAACGCCACTTCGGCTATCTTGCTTCCTCGGTTCTCTTCCCGTGGTTGGAAGAGTCGTCATGAGCGTCGAACACGACAAGACGCGAGTGAATAGTTCGCTCGTGGTAGTGTATTGTGACGGACCACCACTGTGCGGTCGAAACACTATTCAAGCTTTTCGTCAAGCTGGCGTGTCACTTTTAGAAGACAGGGCTCTTCCTAGTGTCTATGCGCTGCAGGCGGAAGTTGGCTTAAGAGGGCTGCTGGAAGAGTTCTCAGACTTATTTGAAGATCGGCTTGGCTGTTGCAAAGGTCCGCCCGTCAAGCTGTACAAGAAAGAAGGGGCCGTGCCACGGTTCTTGAAGGCCCGCCCGGTGCCCTTCGCGCTTCGCAAAGCAGTCTCAGCTGAAATCGACCGCCTCGTGCAGCAAGGCGTCTTATCTCCGGTGAGCGTTTCCGAATGGGCTGCTCCTGTCGTACCAGTGGTGAAGAAAAATGGAGACATCAGATTGTGCGGTGATTTTAAGCTCACCGTGAATCCGGCCACTCACCTGGAACAGTACCCTTTGCCTAAGGTGGATGATATTTTTGCCGCGCTTTACGGGGGAGAAGTATTCACTACACTGGATTTGAGAAATGCCTATAACCAGCTCCCCCTTGACGAAGAGGCGAAGACGATGACTGTCATCAATACGCACCAGGGCTTGTACTCATACAACCGACTACCCTTCGGCATCTCGTCGGCTCCCGCACTGTTCCAGCGCCGCATTGAGTCGTTATTACGGGACTTGCCAAGAGTACGTGTATACCTAGACGACATCATAATCGCCGAGAAAGAACAGGACACGTCCACGCTTCGAAAAGTTTTCCAGAGACTTCGTGACAGTGGCCTCCAACTGAACAAGGCCAAATGTCGGTTCCGTGAAAAACAAGTGCAGTTTCTGGGGCACAAGATTGATGCGACCGGCCTTCACCCACTTCGCGACAACCTCGAAGCCGTAACAGATGCTCCAAGGCCAGAATCGGTAAGCCAACTCAAGTCCTTTCTGGGGCTCATAACCTATTACTCGAAATTCTTGCCGAATTTGGCCACGATCTTGGCTCCGCTCTATCGCTTACTGGTCAAGGGAGAATGCTGGCACTGGAAAAAAGAGCATCAAAGAGCTTTCGAGGAAGCGAAGCGCGCCTTGTTGAGGGCGAAGTTTCTGGTTCACTACGATCCAAGACGCCACCGCTTTTCCCACCCGGAAAGCCTATCTGGTCCCGCCAATTTCAACAAGGGCAGAAATGGCTGCCAGGGACGGTAATAGCAACGGAAGGCAATCGGATGGTGAAGGTGGAGACCACCCTGGGAACCCAGCGTCGGCATGTCGATCAGCTGAGGGCACGGCTGACGCCAACCACACCGGAAAAGAACACATCGAGGAACAGCCCCAGTTTAGCGGAAACTCAGCCGGACACAGACGCTCGAGAAGACAGAGCAACGTTGAACTCCAGTCCAGCGACCCCTCAGTCACCCGTCGCGACGCGAGAAACCGGGGCGCCGGAAGTAGTCCCAACTCTACTCCGCCGTTCAACGCGAACAAGACGCCCTCCGGAACGACTGGGCTTTTGAAGGGGGAAGAGATGTAGCGTCGTCGATAAACCGCTATCACCCGCACGTTTCCTTATCACTGGTTCGCAAGCCCCGTTGTACTCGACCACAACTACGTGTCGAGACTCACGTGGTTTTCCGTCTATAAAAAGGTCAAGTGCCAAGCAATAAACAGTTCAGTTCGTGTTGCTACTTCGTTGCGTCACTTCAAGGTATTTTCCTCAAAGTGCGCCCAAATTGAAAATTATTCAATACATTGCACCATCGGTCCTGTTAAAAATGCGCAAACACATCTCGATTTAATAATGTTACTGAAGGCGTATGTGGCGGACACCCAGCAAACATTATTTGAGGCTGAACAATGGTAAACTAACAAGTTCACTAATATTTGGGCCAAATTTGTGTTTGCCCAATAAAGGGTGGTTTCAAAGTAAATTGCCATTTTGTGACCACTAACACTGCATTCGGCATAGAAAGCCTCCCACGTGGCCGAATATTTGTGTCAGTCTCGAGTATTCTAATAATTTACTGCTTGAGATGATGTAAACGAGCAGGCTTTTTGTCGAATACATTTGAGACCGTCGCGGAAATGGCTGGATCCCTTAGCGCGTAATGTAACAGGACTGTTTCCAAGGCAATTATCCTGGGTAGTACCAATGTATTCCAATACGCCTAAGGTTCCCCGCTTTTCAAGGCCTTCATTTTTGCCTCCCATGTGTCACAATGTGCAGTAAAGTGAAGTGCAGTGAACTGCCAGGTGAGTCTGCGATCTTGCTAGCCTTTTTCTTTATTGTGGCATTTTAGCGACGGTGATTAATGTTCCCGTGGTCTGCTGTTACACAAAAGGGAGATGGCGAAACACTCCACCTCGACGCACTATCCAAACTCTTCGCCTCGGCCCATTGCTACATTATGGTGATTTTACTAAGGGCAGTATAATAAACCGACAGAAAAAGATCGAAAGACAACCCTGTTAATATGGAATCGTTTTATCGTTGTCGGCAATAACCTCTTTTCAATTGACGGGGAAGGCACCAGGTGAGGACTATCTGGCCTTTTCGTCTGTCTTATGGGGAAATGTATGTTTTCTTTTTGCTTGAATAACGTACTACCACATTTTGCGCTAAAAACAATAAATTATGCATAACGCCAGCCAAATGAGCCAACCAGCTGCGATGAGAACGACGGACACCGTGCTACTCCTGTGCTTGGCAAACCGAACTCTTGCAATTAGTTTGTTTACATTTGCCAACCTCACGAGAAACAACGTGTTCCGGACTAGTCTATGGCATTTATTTGGCAATTTTATAGAGATTGCTCGCAATCGCACAATATCCTTCATTAAATCTGTCCACTATACTGAAGAGCATACATTACGTGTTCCCTTTATTGGGAACACATAATGTTATTGTTTCCGGACCTGTGCAGGCCGCCAACAGCAATCTAGCGGTAGTCACAATGCCGGGCAGCACTGGAAATAGAAGCGCTTGATACTTCACGGTCAGCCAGGGTGATCAAATTCTTCATTGCGGACTTAAAGACACGACATGAAGCCCAACCTGTAAGATCAAATTTTCGCGATAATGCTAGAAGCCCGTGGGTGTGCCTTGTCAGTGTAGGTGAAAGCACCCAGGATGTTCGAAATTTTCAGGATTGCCCTGCGGCTTTCTGCTCTGTTACACATTTCTGCCATTTTCCATGTCTTTATAGTAGATTAACCGTGCCACCGGCAAGGGCTACACATTACTTACCTCTGTACATTGTTCTAATGAACTCCTTATTATAAGTTGCAAAAGCCTGCGCATCAGCTGAGCAACCAGCATTCGTCTGCTTCTGCATGGCTTGTCTTTTATATTTCGTTCGCAGTTTACTCAATCATTAGACACTTCTTTCATACGTTCGGTTATTTTTAATGATGACAGACCGTGGACGTGAGAGCATTCGAACATCTGATTTTCAAAAACATTGCAAACTACACAGGTGCCCTTGAATTTATGAGGCAGGGCCGAATATAAACACTCGCAATAACTTGATGGCTCAGGGAAACATACGCGGGCCTTTTTTTGTTCCGTATTTTCTTGCTTCCCATGAGATGGCATTTCTTTCTCGTATCATATTTAGCGCCTGTGATAAACTGCTCCTACATCCATCGCAGTGTTATGCGCTGGACGTCTCGACTACTATATGCAGTGCGATAAACTCTCAGGTAGTGTCACCTCGAAATTTATCTGCATATATATAACTTCGACGGCAAGCTGCACGAGAAACCTAATTCTCTTACAATACTTAAACATAACTCTTTAGAAAGTGCAAGTCCTACGTACTGGTTAGATGAAAAGGCGATTAACGAACATGAAAGTTCGAGCAACATTAGGGGTTAGGGAAGCTTGGAGCATTTTTTGTTATCGTCTCATACTTCGTGATAAACAGACTGTTTAATCACGGTGGTTCTTACCAAAAATATGCTTCCGTAAAGATACTCATTCTGTTACTTCGCAATTAGGCATTCCCCTCTTGTGGGTGCCCCGCCACGGTGGTCTAGTGGCTATGGTACTCGGCTGCAGATCCGAGGGTCGCGGGATCGAATCCCGGCTGCGGCGGCTGCATTTCGATGGAGGCGAAATGTTGAGGCCCGTGTGCTGTGCGATGTCAGTGCACGTTAAAGAACCCCAGGTGGTCGAAATTTCCGGAGCCCTCCACTACGGCGTCTCTCATAATCAGAGCTGGTTTTGGGACGTTAAACCCCACAAATCAATCAATCAATCAACCTCTTGTGGGTGACTGCTCAGTGGAATGATTTAACTCAGTAAAAACTTGCGATTAAGAAGCATTTACAACAATGCAATTTACCTCTGCTTACAGCAACACGCGGGAACAAATGCGCTCCGATGTACTTAGAAACAAAAGCTGGCCTGGTAAGTTGCGTTCCTATATACAGGGTATTTAAATGTTACGCATTGCTTAGCGAATATGAGCAATTGCGAACCTATCTACATACGTAGTCTCCTACGCTTCGGTGCTTTCCAGGTTCTGTCGTTCTAATAAAGATGAACAGCGCAAGAAAAACAACCATAAGAGACGAAACAATCAGACATTACCTATCTTGTGGTTGCCTTTCTTGCTGTCTTCATTTTTATTGCTAAGGCTCCAATTTGCCTAAGCATCCGCTTCCCCTCGTTTGCTTCATAGACACGAAGATTCAGACAGTGGTGCATCAATGTCCAGTGAACAATAGATTGTTCTAGCATCAATAAAATTGTATAACGAATTTACTCGATTCTGAGTAACCTCTATTTTATCATGGTAATAGTCAATGTGAGCTGACAGAGGCGATTAGCTGCCAAAAAAATGCGAAGCACGCATCAGGAACGTAAAATGGATTTGCATTGTTGTCTCGCTATGCCGAGTTTGGTGCATATGAAGTTAACGAAACGCCCACAAGAGCACCAAGACTATGGAATGTAAACCATGCCGCTCATACACGCATGTCATGATTCTAACGTTATGACTTATCATTTACGTTCGTCATGCAGTCGTGTTCTGCCATAGCAATTTTGGTATACATCCCTTTAAGGAAACGAGTGGCATGTAGACCATGCCGCTAATGACATGCATGTCACAATTTTCATGTTATGACCTGTCATTTATGATCGTCGTGCAGTCATGTTGTGCCAAACCAATTTTCGTATAGGCTCCGTGCATTCGAGTTTTCCATGTGCGACATTAGCGCCAGAATGCACTGCCTGGCGGAGAGAAGAAGCAAAATTGGGCAGACTGCGACAGCGAAATACGCGAACGCGATGCGCGTCTCCAACTCTATAGCAGCAGCGACCGCCCGTCCCACCTTCTTTCGTTTTATTTCCTTTCAGACGCGCTCTCCAAACCTGCGGCAAACTGTTCCAAAGGGCGACGCCGCGAGCGTTCGTGTGGTTCGCAGCACGCCCGGAAAGCAGGGAAGAAACGCGCGCGTCGCTGTCGCCTCAGTTTCCACCGTGCGCGACTGAGCCGTCCGACGAGAGCTACGTAGCGCCCTCTGATCAGTAGACTGAGCCCATACATCCCATTAACGAAACGGCAGTATAGCGCCAGAACTATGGCATGTAAATCATGCCGGTCATGACACGTGTGTCATGATGCTGTCGTATTTCCTCATGCTGTCGTATTTTGTCATAGCAATTTTGGTATACATGATACATCCCATTAAAGAAACGCCTGGCATGTAAATCATGCCGCCATGACATGCATGTTATGCTTTTCATGTTATGCCCTGTCATTTATGTTCGTCATGCAGTCATATTGTTGCATACCAATTTTCCTACACATCCCACTAACGAAACGGCCAAGAGAGCACCAAGACCGTGGCACGTAAATCATGTCGCTCATGACATGCATGTCATGATTTTCATGTTATCACCTCTCATTTACGTTCATGATGCAGTCATCTTGTGGCATGCCAATTTTCGTATACAACCCGTTAACGAAACGCGTGGCATGTAAATCATGCCGCCCATGACATGCATGTTATGCTTTTCATGTTATGCCCTGTCATTTATGTTCGTCATGCAGTCATATTGTTGCATACCAATTTTCCTACACATCCCACTAACGAAACGGCCAGGAGAGCACCAAGACCGTCGCATGTAAATCATGTCATTCATGACATGCATGTCATGATTTTCATGTTATGACCTGCCATTTATGTTCGCCATGCAGTCGTATTGTGGCATACCAATTTTTGTATACATCCCATTAACGAGACGACGAGGAGTGCACCAAGACTGTGACATGTAAATCATGCCGCTCATGACACCCATGTCATGATTTTCATGTTATGACCTGCCATTTATGTTCGTCAGGCAGTCATGTTGTGCCATACCAATTTTCGCATACATCCCATCAGCGAAACGGCCAGGAGAGCCCTAAGACCGTGGCATGTAAATCATGCCACTCATGACATGCATATCATGATTTTCATGTTATGACCTGCCATTTACGTTTGTCAGGCAGTCATGTTGTGGCATACCAATTTTCGTAAACATCCGATTAGCGAAACGGCCAGGAGAGCACAAAATTGTAAGCGGCTAGATAGATATATAGATATAGATACATACGCTCAAACTCTCCGAAGTTCGCTAAGAAATGCTTCGCATTTAATATAAAATTACTGCATGCAACACGCACTTTAACGGGCATTATTTGGGCGAGAAGGGTGCGGAAACACTCATTTTATTTGCAAACAGAAATAAGTCACAATTTCGCCGCAAGGGCGAAGCAATGAATGCGATAGCAAGAAACTGTAATGTTATACGAAGTGAGGCTCGCAGCTTCAGGAGCAATATTAATTGTAGAAAACATGCACTTTCTAAGTGAGCGCCTCCCGTGGGCAGTGCGTGCTGGTACGAAGGGCTTTATACGTTATGTGTCACAAAGCTACACATACAAAGCTAGCGGTGGCCGCTAAATGAACAAAGAGAAGATGAGCGCGAACTATGAAGTGAAGCACGCGCGAAACGAACGCACAGATATACACTGAACGAGCGCGTATAAGCTGTCACAATACATACTCTCAGTTTGAACAGCGTTCCTCTTGCAAAGGCGGCCGAAACAGCGAAGGAAACTAGCGTTTCAAGTGTCGAGCTGTGACACTTGATAGTTCGCGCTCATCTTCTGTTGGTTCATTTAGCGGCGTCCCTTGAGCTCGAGTGACTTTCATACGCTCCCGTAACATCAGCGCGGACATCACGGTGAAAGCTCGAAACATCCCTCTTCTCACCACGAGACAACCGCGCCAGCAGACAGCGGAAGGGCAAGGTTCTTCCTGCGCAAATATTATACCTGCCGACAACTTTCTGTGGCAGCACACCGAAGGCTACGGAGCCGAAGCGCGCACATTTTAGGGGCGAAGCTCCTCGTACTCTAACCTTGTCACGCGTCAGTCGTCCGGCGTAACCCGCGAGCCTCCCGGCGCGTGCCTCTGCTGTCTTGTGAGAGAGAGAGACAGAGAGAGAGCGAAAGGCGCGCGTTGGCTGTGGAAACGCTCTTTCTTAGAGGAACGCTGTACCAGCTCGCAAAGAAGGAGAACGCGCCCTCACCCGCGAGAGACAACGTTGGCGCAGGCAGCATCTCCTAGTGAGTTTCTTGATTGAGAAATACCGACTGCTCGCGTTGGAGAAGCGTTCACCGGCAACCCACATATATATTGTGGGGATCGCCGGCAGACGGCCGCTGGGAGGAGATTCTATGGGACGACGACGATAATGTGAAAGCGCGGTGCGTGGCGCGCTGGTGCCAGCCCGGGGCCGGGCATCGGCCTGGACGCTGGCAGGACGCTGCTGGGCGTAGCAGGCTTGGACTGCGGGCCGAGACGCGGCGATCTCCCACACTGGCGCCCAACGTGGGGCCTCGGCTGCGTTCCGGGACGGACCCTTTTCGTGGGAGAAGCCGTGTCGCCAGTTCAGAAACTCGCAGCTTCTACATGACCGCTGCCCAGGCTGCGTGATTTTCAAACATGCGAATGCGACCAGCTAGCTGAGTCATCATGAGGAGCCGGCGAACGAAGGCGAGTGGATCCACCAGTTCTCCTGCCGTTCGCGCGGCAATCCATGGAGCCAGCGGAGGAGCAAGCCGATGCGGCGACGGAGCAGGCCTACGAAGACATCTCAGCCAAAGAGAAGAGCGCTGGCGACGCCAAGCCGGAGAAGTGTCCGCGGAAGGACACTTCAGCTGAGGTATCCGAAAAAGTTCGTGTTGAAGGTTCGACAGACTGAGCAGGGGACGAGAAATGGAACGGGCAATTAGCTGACAAGTGCGAAAGAAGGCGCTATGACGACTACGCTGATGATGATGGAGGGGACTGCGACGAGGAGCGGAACGATGCCTGGGGAGATGAAGACCGAGAAGATGACGGACTGTTCCCTACGTTTGATGGTTGGTGGCTTCGTTTTCGATGGCGGTGCAGAATATGAAGGACGAAGAGCAAGAGTAGAAGGAGTCATGATTGGATAGGAGAGCTTAAGGATGAGGCCAGCGGTGTTGACGGCAAGCAAAGACGGTATTAGAGAAAAGGCGAACCGGTCGACGACATTGATGACGGGGGCTCCGGTGATCGCAAGGGTGTTGATGACCACGATGCTATTGACGACAATGCCCGTATTTACAAGGTACGTTATAACGATGACCATGTCGCCTTTCCCGTCTATGCCGCCAAGGACATCAACGGGGTGATTCTTCGTGAGTGCAGCTTCCGACGTCCTGACACGGCCTCAGACGCCGAAACACCGACACACCCTCCCAAGTGATGCACACATAAAATGGCTGGACGGCCTCACTGCAGTCGGCAGCCTGCAACATGGCGGCTGCCCCTACCGGCAGCCTGCTGGTGCACTCTTTAGAACGAGGCTGATGGGACAACCAGTAAAGCGTCTGCGCCCTGGCTTGGTTTAGGACCGGCGGTTCCTCGAAGTCGTTCAAACGTTTAGGGCCTCGTGATCCTGGAAGACCGTTTGCCAGGAGATGGGCTACCTGTTATCCACACCACGTTCCATGCGCCAGCATCACAGGTTTCTCAGCCGGCAGGGGCGCTCGTGGTCTCATCGTCGCAGACTACCGCGGGCCAATGCCACCGTCTCCGCAGAGGGAGGGGTAGTGTGGGGATCGCCGGCAGAGGGCCCCTGGGATGAGATTCTAAGGGACGACGACGATAATGTGAAAGCGCGGTGCGTGGCGTGCGCTGGTGCCAGCCCGGGGCCGGGGATCGGCCTGGACGCTGGCAGGACGCTGCTGGGCGTAGCAGGCCTGCACTGCGGGCCGAGACGCGGCGATCTCCCACAATATATATATATGCACTGGATCTTGACTTGCAATGAAGTGCCGGTGGGAGATTTCACTTGTGCATAGTTGAACCATGAGGATTCGTAGCGTGCGTGTTAACTAAATTAATCCGGAACTTGGCACGATCTACGACGAACCTCCCGAGCTTCGCCCACTCATCATCATTCACTCCGTGGATGTGCTGTAATTTTTTGCTGCGCTCTCGCATGTAGTCCACCAACGCTAACTTTTGCACAATACATAGCGCAACATACGACATGTAACCTAATTTTTTTTCTTTTTACGTTCAAGGTTCTTTCATTCAATTTAGAAAGGCTGCCTCGTAATCGAATTCCGTTTTTTGCTGTTTCTGGTTTTCTGGTTCCTGCTGTCTGTTCCACGTTTTCCTCACCCTGAAAACAACGATGGCGTCGCTCGGTTCAAAAAGGTTCGCGTCGCAGTACGTAAGCGAGCATGAGCGAGTGTTCGTCGGCTCGCGTGAATTTATCTTAGAAAATGAAGCGTGTTGCAAAATATTATGCGGTATGGTTACAATCTCGAGGAAAGGAGTAGTGCGGCGTGCAAGCGATGCCACCAGCGCGAGTTGGTCCCACAGAACGATAACCACTTCGACACCGCAGTGACCCGCCCGTCTTCAGCGAGTCTACGAACTTGAAAGCAATGGTGCTATTAGGAACAGTACGTGAAATAAATGGCTCCTTTCATTTGCTTGATTAGATATACATGGTTGGTATTTTCGGTAGTTTAGTGCCGCTGATACGATCATTCAGAATGTGCATCTCATGAAAATGAACGCCGCGCATTGCATGCGACAGCGTACGCGTCCGTGTCTGCAGTTGGAATTGTTTTTGGTGCTTTACATGAAAGCGTTCCACTTCGCTCAAAAACTGCGTCATTGGCAACGGCCAGTCGAGGGGAGCGTCTGTCTCGCTTGGACTTGCAAACTCGAAATGCGCACATCTGTGGGGCGGTGAATAACATACCCAGCTACCCGTCGGCAGCGTGCCCTGCCAAACTGACAGAAGTGCCTCGTGAAAGCTGGCCGACGACTTTTAAATGCGGTCGTTGCGCTCCTCGCTCTGTCTCGCCGGTAATGAAGAAACGCTTATAAGCGCCTGGCGCCTCTGAGTCCTGCCAGTGGTAAAGCGTGTGCATATAAGGCACGCCGTTGGCTCCGTAAAGGATCTGCTCTTTGTGGCGTAGTGGTTAGGGCCACGCGCTGCGGAGCGAGAGGTTCCTGGTTCGATTCCGCGGTTCGGAAGCATTTATCTGAATTATTAAACACGATAGTCTTTCTTGGGATACTTCAACGCAGAAATTTTGGTCAAAGGGAAGTTTATTCAACTCATGACAAAGCACTGGTTTGCACTGTAACAGAGACTCTTATAATATATCGTTCAACCTGAATAAATCCGTAACACATTTGGTATAATATAGAAAACAAGCGCAATGTGGAAATAATACATACGAAGTCCAATTCGTGGCGTTACACTATTCTACCCCGTGTCGTGTGGTACATACAAGCAAATATACAATCATAAAAGGAAAGGTTGCGTCAACATCTTCTACACTACATATTGATGGGAAAAACAAAAGGGGGGGATGCAGGGAGGATACCAGGAAGGGAAGTATTAATACGAGATAACGGGGTATGTTAACTGGCCAGCCCGAATAAAGAAAAAAATTACAGCATATCCACGGAGTAAATGATGGTGAGTGGGCGAAGCTCGGGAGGTTCATCGTAGATCGTGCCGAGTTCTGGATTAATCGCGCACGCTACGAATCCTCATGGTTCAACTATGCACAAGTGAAATCTCCCACCGGCATTTCATTGCAAGTCAAGATCCAGTGCCTATATATATACATATATATGGGTTGCCGGTGAACGCTTCTCCAACGCGAGAAGTCGGTATTTCTCAATCAGGAAACTCGCTAGGAGACGCTGCCTGCGCCAACGTTGTCGCTCGCGGGTGAAGGCGCGTTCTCCTTCTTTGCGAGCTGGTACAGCGTTCCTCTCAGAAAGAGCGTTTCCATAGCCAACGCGCCTTTCGCTCTCTCTCTGTCTCTCTCTCTCACACAAGACAGCAGAGGCACGCGCCGGGAGGCACGCGCCGTGGCGAACGCCGAGAGCGAGCGCGTGCCGGGAGGCACGCGGGTTACGCCTGAAGACTGACGCCTGACGCGTGACAAGGTTAGAGTAAGAGGAGCTTCGCCCCTAAAACCTGGTGTGCCAGTGGCGGAGGAACTTTTCCTCCCCACCTACTTCGAGCTCTTTTGACAGGTGGCTGGGTACACTGCCCTGGGCTGGGTACACTGACGGCTGGATACACTGCCCTTACAGGGGCGTTCCTTGCCGCAGCGAGGCGTCTCTTTCTACAGATAACGAACAGAGTGCAAGTGACTACCAATTTGGCGAACGCGCCTTTGTTGCGGTTGTGTGTCAGCGGTGCGCGAAGGCCGAAGTTCCTTGCCACAAGTCGCCAAACAGGTTTTGCCGCGCCGTACTCGAATAGCGCGTGCGGTAACGATTCTTCTGCGCTGCAATTCGGGCAGCGGACATTCGGAACGATGCCTAGGTGGTGAAGGCGTTGCTTTGTTGGCAGAACCACGGCCGCTTAATGGAAACAAGGTGCTGCCCGCCGAACGTTCCTCTCCGCCGGTGATGGCAATAGTTGTTGCTCCCTCCGCCGCGCCGGCGCTGGCGCTGCACATCGGTGAAGAAGAGAGGCCGCGGGAGCTTAGGAGGCCGGGGAGGTAGTAATGAAGGAGGTCCCTGGGGGAACCTCACACTAGCATCACCGTCAATAACAGAAAAGGGATTCAACGGAGAGCTCGTCGTGCACTAGGCAACATGAATATACACAGCGGTGGAAGAATAGAAATCATTTGTACACTGAGGTGCAGCAGTTAGACAACACATGTGCACGCGGTTACAGCAACGCACCTTGAGACTCGGAAGAGCCGCCAGTGATTGCGAACTATGTTTGGAAAGGATGCAACAAAACTGTGGAAAAGTGCAGTGGTTCCAGGACTTACATTTCAAAATGCGGTTGTTTGTTTGAGGTGAGGCAACGTGCGCTGGCGTGCGAGACAGCGCCGAGGTGTGCGTCGATTGCGCGGAAATGCCCGACGCGTGCGAGAGAGACATGTGCGACATTTGGCAAGGGAAAAAGAAGCAGAAATAAAGACAGTGTGAAAAAGAAAGACAGGTAGGTACCCCAAAGTCACTTAAGTGCTCTATTCGTGTGTGTTTACAGCGATGACTTCATCAATGAAGCGGCTTTACGAGTATGTTCGGTTGCTTTCTGTGTCGTGAAGGAAGCCAGATATGGAACTACAAATATAGGGCGGTGATGAGGTGAAAAATATGGTTTTGTTGATTCTGAGCACAGGTGAGAATAGGGCTTCGTTTAAGATGACGCATGACTCACAGAATGCAAATTGGTTATATTTGAACACTACTGTTCAAGGTTTGTGCAGTCTTCTCTACAAACGCAGGACCTTGCGGGAAAGAGGCTTTCTTGAAAGCCTGAGCACACTGTCCAAAGAGCTGGTAAGATCACCAGCCCAGTTCACCAGGAGGGGTCTCAGGAACTTTTTTAGAAATGTCTCACAAAGCTCTCGACAGCGATAACGGTCTGGCGCACTTGGCGCACCGCATGAGTGGGCAAACCGTGAGGTGTGGGAGCACCGCACTTGAGAGGAGCTGGTACAGTTTCCCACAGCGATAAACTTCAGCAGACTGCAGAGCTAATTCGACGAAAGTACATAGCAGCTTGCATAATCAGACGACTTCAGGTCGCGGGTAGCTCAGTCCACCATGGTCAAGGCTGAATGTGAACTGATACGCTCCAGCCGCGAAGCACTTCCTTTTAGTCGCACCTTGCAGTCACGGCACACCACCTGCATTATTTCACAGATTCAGATATCACTAATTCCGTGAATAATATTAAACTTGACCAGCATTTAAATGGCTAATCATTGAGTGGGCATGGTCATTTAAAAAAAATAGAGCTCACCGTTTGCTCACAAACGAAAGCCAGGTACCCCGCCATGGGTCTTCTCGGCCGCCGTCGTGGTTCCGTCCTTTCGGTACTGTCTTGCACTCTGAACTTGATGGCCCTGAAGTTCGGCACCCACTGGCTGCCTTCGACGTTGCCTTGTCGCGAAATGTGTCGCAGCCAGGCATCCCGGAGTTGTTGCTTCGCCGGCAGTTCGTGATAACAAAGGTCAGAGTTCCTCGCAGCATTGGATTTGCATCGCGGCACACAACAGCTCTTTGGCATTGCGTATACTGTGACGCATCTGATAACCACGTTAGAAACTGCGTAACGAAACACTCGACGATAATTAAAACTTACGTGAAACAGTAAGCGAGCTAATTCGCAACGCTGTACTTTCCTCAGCCCGCCTACGGCTATTTGCGCCGTTCCCAATGGCAGCGTTTGTCAGTGTTCGCCGTCGCGTTCACGCGAGAGCTCCCGATGTGCAGCGCCACTGCGGCCTCGTCTGTCGATTCCGCTTGTCACAGGCGTTCCCATTGAAAAGAGCTTCATTCGGTAGGCCGCACCTTTTTTTTTATTGAGCGGCCGTGGCAGAACCCTCCACTTCCTCTCCTACTCGAAGTCGTGAACCTCCCGCGGGTGGCTCCGTCTCTGCTTCATTTTTCCAGGCTTCAGGCCGTCAATTCTCCGTGTTTCCTGCGTTGACAGCTGGTTGAGCGTCAACACTTCCACTATGCATGCCGGCGGGTCTTTATCGATATCGCAGGAAGGAGCTTCCATGTCGAGCATTCTCTTGGTGTTGCATACCGCCTTGTAAAAGGGAGACGGGGATTCCGCCTTTGGTCCCGAATGCCTGTCAGCAACGAGGCAGTCGGTGCTGGTACTGCACCAGTGTAGCAGGAGACTCTTCCCGATGTAGTCGGTTGCTTGGTGGAGGTGCCGGGCCGTTTTCAAGGCTAGCATCTTGGAGGTCGTCAAAACGTGCGGGAGGCCGAGGCCTCCATTACACTCGGGGAGTTGCAACAAGTTCCTTTTTACGGGGGCGGGTTTACCGTCCCAAAGAAGCGCGTTTATCAGCTTGTTCAGTTGGTTGGCAGTTTTCCTGGGGATAACGGCGACTCTACTGGCGTAGTTGGCAAAGGAGCACACGGTGGTTTTAACAGCCAGGGCTTTTTCACGTAGCCTGAGGTCGAGCTGTTGTAGACGTTCGACTGCCTGGTTAGCCCTCTCAAGTGCCTTCTGCCACGTAGTTGACGCCACTCCCGCGCTCGAGAAGTACACCCCGAGGACTTTGACTACGTTGACTGTCGGGATGCTGCCTATGGTGTCTGCCAGGAAGGAACCGAAAATCAGCGCCCTGTTTTCTCTTCATTCATTGCCGCCCCAGAAACCTCGGCATACGCAGCAAACGTTGTCTGAAACTCCCGCAAGCTCTTTGCGTCCCTCACAAACAGGGAGAAGTCGTCAGCATAAGCCAGCACTTTCACCTCTTCCCGCCCCACCAGTGGAAAGCCGCGGATGTTTGCATGGCTTGCAAGTCTTGTGATCAACGGCTCGATCGATATAACAAAGAAGGTCGGCCCTAGTGGGCATCCTTGCCTTATGCCCTTCTCGTATCTGAAACTAGGCGACGTTGATGGATGGATGGATGGATGGAAAACTTTATTGTGACGTTGAGCCGTTAAAAATAATGCTACACTTAAGGTCGCTGTACAGGAACTCCACGACCTCAAGAAATTCTGGCGGGAAGCCAAACTCCTCTAAGACCCCGAGCAAGTACCGGTGCTTCACCCGGTCGAAGGCTTTCGCCTGGTCCAGGGAAAGGATGGCGCCGCTCAGGCCCGTTTTGGATGCATTTTCGAAAGAAGTCCCGGTTAATGGTGAAATTCGTAAATATGGTTCGGCCCGGTATGGCGCAGGCCTGGTGCGGGGATGTGATCTTCGGGAGGATCGTTTTCATGCGTGTGTTGATGACGGTCGCAATTATAGTCTGTGTTTAGCAAAGTGATGGGGCCCCAACGCGGGGTCATTCTGCGGCGCTCCTTCCTTGAGGAGGAGCACAATAGGCCCCTCAGCGAACGAGCTTGGTTTCTTATGTTCCCGGAATATGCTGTTTATTAGTGTGACGAATGCTTCCCCTAGGATGTCCAGGAAGGTCGCGTAAAACGACGTTGTTAAGCCGTGGCTTCCAGGGGCTGTGTTCTGGCTCATACTCCTGATGGCGCTGCGGAGCTCCTCCATTGTGACGTCGTCGCATATGCCCTTGACGTCCTCCTCCTCAAGCTGCTGAAGGCCTTGGCATAGCTCTTTGATCCTTTCTGCGGAAGAGTCCGCGTCAGAAGCACATGCCCATTCAAACTGTTGTTTAAAATGGCTTCGGGAGATGACTTCCATTTCTGTCGGGTCGGTGGAAATCGAGCCGTCCCGTCGTTTCACTTCGGTTATTCGCTTTGTGCTGTTCCCATTATCCGCGTTTATATCTTCTGTTATGTGCGTTACTGGATCTTGCCGGCCTTCGCACCTTTTTCAGGAGTAGGCGGTCATGCTTCGCACGTAGCGTTTCCAAATAATCACTTGTGCAAGGAGTCAGCAGGCCAGCCCTTTTGATAATCTACATTGGGCGGAGTACTTCATTCATCTCCGCAGTGTACCGCCTCTGCCTGGCTCTGCCTTCCTTCTGCATGACTGCTTTCCAAGTTAATTTGAGCCTATCCCATTCATCCGGGATGACAACAGATGCATTCTGCACTATTTGCCGAATCTGTTCTTGGAGCTTCTTGACGCTTCCTTGTCTTCCAACAGAGCTGGGTCAAGTCTCCAGTAGCTGTTACGCGGCCTGGGGCCTGGACTCCCTCTGATGGTTACGGCCAGAGGCAAGTGGTCCGTTCTCTCCCCTAAGTGGTTTGGCAATTTAATGACAGTGCACATTTCGAGCGGGGTAACAAAAACTCCGGGAGATCAATGCGGTCGATCCTGCTAGCCGTCCTTTTGGACGTGCGAGTGGGCTCGGAGAGGTCATTGTGCACGCGCACCCACGCGTCAGCCAGGTAAAGGTGGCGCAAAACCTTAATTAATTCTCTTGCTTGATAAGTTGAGCCGCCCTGGCCCGGACGCCTTCCGTCTCTGTGGCAATCCACGACGCAGTTAAAATCTTCAACCCGAGCGTGCGGTACTGGCTCTAGCAGTAGAGGATAGAGATGTTTAAAGAACCCATTTGTGTCGGATCTCTGCACCGGGGCATAGATGTTGACAAAGCGTATTTTCTTTTGGTCCACGTAGACGTCGAGCATGATCATCCGGCCATTAGCCCCAAAGGTGCAGTGCGCTTTCTCGCGGAAGTTCCCCGTCACAAATATCACCCCAACCCCGCACGCTCGCCAGTGCGTTAAAGAAAAAAAGCGTCGGTTTGGAAATCGCGCCGAAATTGGACAACCTGCAGAGGGGTCCGAATATTCGCCTCCTGTATGAAGAGGAGGACAATTCCTTGCTCTGTGGCGAAACATAAAATGTCATTTTGCTTTTTCTTGTCTGGACCCTCGGACGTTCGAGGTCGCGAAATTAAGGGTGGGCATTAACGTGGGTCTCGGTAAGTGGGGTAAATCAACCAAGGTGAAAGGTAACGGGGGGGGGGTCACACTACGGCATGAATAATGGGGCTAAAACACCTGTGCGTAGGCGGCTTTCGCGAGCGGAGCGAAGCCTCTGCATCAGTTGTCCATTTCGTTTTCGCTCGGCTGCGAGGCCCTTCCCCCCGAAGAACCTTTGAGAGCTTTTTTTGCTTGGGCGCGCTGGGGCGTGTCGCGGTCGCTACTGGGCACATTTGCTTTAGAGCGGCGCAGTTTGTTTTCCGCGCTCACTGACCTGCTCGTCGCCGCGTTATCATCTGCGTCGGCCGATCTTCTGCGTGAACGGAATCGATGCCGGCTGCCGGCGTGCTTGCGGTTGGTGCCGCGCAATCGATCTCGTTCCTCATTGTCGGCTGCAGAGAAACGTCGGGGCGCGTCCGTGGCGGACCGTATTCCTGTTCTGGAATTACGTATCGGCCACAGCTGATAATCGGTCTGCTGTCGTCATGGCGGGTCACGGGGTTGCTCTCGTTCGGCTGCTCACTATTTATGCTCGCTTGCCCGTTCTGTGGCATTTGCACATCTTGCTCTAAAACCCCTGCAAATGTGGGTACCTGCTGCTCTTCACCACTCGAGTGTTGTGTGGGCGATGTTTGGGCGACGACTGGGCAGAGCTAGTCTCGGATTCGCCGCTCCCTGTATTTTCGCTGTCGGTGGCCGCGCTTGGCGTGTCCCCTTCGCTCTCACGCGTGTCCTCCCTGGATGTGGCAAGCACCGGTGCAGTGCCAGTAGCGTCGCTCTCGTCGGCGCGCTCGCCGTCCCAGTAACTGGGCGCCCTCTTAGCTGCGGGTGTGCTCCTAGGTTTCAAAAGCTGGAAGCCAGAAGTTGACGCCACCGCCTTTGGCGACGAGTGTTCCTTCGCCTGCTCGCGGTTTGGGGCGTTGTCATTAATGGACGGGAAACCACAAGCTGCTGCGACGTAGCACCGTCTACGGAAACACTCGCGTGTTCCGTGCGCGCCGCCACACCTTTTGCACACTTCCTCACACCCTTCGGTTTCGTGGCCGAAGGTACCGCAACGTTTGCAATATGGAGACGAGCAGGCGGTGGCCATGTGGCCGTCTTCACCGCAACGGGCACACACACGGCGCATGCCGCGATATTCAAACATAATGCGGTGTCCCTGTATTGTAGTAAAGTTGGGCACCGGTCTACTCATCTCCATTTTCACGACGCGAACTCCGCTCAACTTGTTTTGTCTATTCGCTACTGTGGCGAAGTTGTCGCTTCTAACCTTGCCGTACTGTTGGAGTGCGTGGGTTAGGGTGTCGTCTGGCACGTACGCCGGCAGGCAGTATACATTCACGTAAGTGACAGGCAGTCCGACAGCCTCTATTGCCACTCTTTCATGGTTCAGCCTAAAGCCTTCAGCTACCACGAGATTCGTCGCCTGACTCGCATTCCTAGTGCACGCGAGGAACTTGGATCCCCCCATGTGTTGCAAAACAAGTATACTGTCATCCCCAGCTGTCACCTCTATCGCGTCGATAAGGTCGTCGACACATCGCCGTCAGGCCCGTTAAAAAAAACAGTTCTCCCTCACCGAGGTTTCAAAATGTCAGGCCATACTGATGGGCGTCGCCGCGCTGCTCGTTGGCGGTGAAGCCACCGAGACGGGAGGCGTGTCTGGTGAAACTGGTCACGTGCAGCTCTCGCTGCACCCTCGTATCAGCAGGACAGCCGGGCTCAGCCGCAGGCGCTGCTTCTTCTCCAAGGTTCTGGTCCGTTGGGTGCTCGGCAGATGGCTCTAGCAGGACGGTGGCCTCCGAGACCCTCACCCGCTCAGCAGGACGGGACTCAATCACGGTGTTGGTGCGGTAACGCGGCCGTAGGCAGCAACCACAGCAGGACGCGGTTGACGTGAAGTAGAACCCGGGGGCGCACGTCACGAAGACGAGACCCCAGGGAAACGCAGATGACAGTTCAGACGGGCAACAACTCGACAGGCAAGTTTTGGTCTGTCTTTGTGTTTGGCTGTCTGTCCTGCTTTTCAGTCTGTAATGGCGATAGTTTAAACCCTTCCTCAACGACCACCCATCTTGTTGTGTTGTTTTGTGGGGTTTAACGTCCCGAAACCAGCTCTGATCATGAGAGACGCCGTAGTGCAGGGCTCCGGAATTTTCGGCCACCTGGGGTTCTTTAACGTGCGCTGACATCGCACAGCACAGGGGCCTGAACATTTCGCCTCCATCGAAATGCAGCCGCTGCAGCCGGGATTCGATCCCGCGACCCTCGGATCAACAGCCGAGTACCATAGCCACTAGAACGCCGTGGCATCTTGAACTGGTAGCTGCTGCGTTCATACTTGTGAACACACTCGACCAAAAAGCAAATATTACGCATATGTGAGGCGCAACATCAATGCGTAAGTATTAGATGGTGTATTCCTTTAGGAGAAAATACATAGATGCGTAATTCCAGAGACCCTAGTGCTTGTTAGGATGCGCTAAAAATGCGACGCTATGAACGAAAAAGCGGACGTTTCCTACGCTTCGGTAAAACGACACGTTGCTGTTACCTACCAGTAGCTCTGCGTACTACGCAAGCTTCTTGCGTTTCCCGATATCATGGCCAGATGACGTCCATATCTCACGCAGCGCTGCCTCCATTTCATCAATGCCAGCCACATGCGGCCGATTCAACATAGACGGGGAAATGTCTGAGGCAAGGCAAAACATAAATGGCCGCTTGATGATATAGAACACACTCTACAAGACATGCCCAGACAACGAGCAGATTGCAGCGGAGAAGCGCCGGCGTGCCGATGCCCGTCGTCTCAAGCGTGCTCAGGAAGCGTCAGAGCAACGAGCCCAGCGGAGAGCGAAAGATAGTGAATCTAGGCGCGCCCGGAGGCAACAGGAAACAGACGAGGTGCGCGATATGCGAATTGTCACTGACCGAGAGGCTAAGCGAGCGTACCCGGCGGCTGAACAGACGCCCGAAGCTCGTGCCGAACCGCAGGTGAACGGGGGGACATGTAGTACGGCTGGTAGAAGACAATCGTCTTTCGATGACATCTGCAGCGAAGCACGGCCAATTTTTTTTTCTGTGGGACTTTTATATGTACATATATACTTATACGGTTCATGACGGCGGCGACGGGGACGGCAAAAACCAGCCGAGACTGTTCATATAATGTGGGACTTTTATGTGTATATATATATATACTTATACGGTTCATGACGGCGGCGACGGGGACGGCAAAAACCAGCCGAGACTGTTCATATAATTGCTATCGCAATAAAAGGCAAGTAGCTGCACACAGAGAACTCAACTCTTCCTGTGTAGGATAGTCGCGCACTCAATTTCACCACAATTAAATATTTCACTCATTTTCTTCATGCGTTCATACTCTTCCAGGCAATTTTTGATGTGCAAAACGTGAGCGACCAGGAGAACTTGCAGTTTAGATAGATAGATAGATAGATAGATAGATAGATAGATAGATAGATAGATAGATAGATAGATAGATAGATAGATAGATAGATAGATAGATAGATAGATAGATACACAGACGCAGTTCAATTTTAAGAGAAATGCTTTTAAAAAGACGTAGGAACACTTGGCTGCAGCTTAAGAGGCGCAAAAGCAAACTTCGAAAATCTCCTTCTCGAACTTATTATAAAAAGGCTCAGACATATACGTTAACGCTTCCTTGACAGTAACGCTGGTCATGACCCTTTTACATGACAAGCACAGTGCAGCTAAAGAACGAAAGCAAAATCTCCTGGAGCGCTAACGGGAAAACGGACTCGTGCTAGTCCTCGACCCAAAAGCCACATCCTTACCTCAGCCGTCTGCTACGTGATAGCGCTAAATGAAGTTCTTATGATAATGACAGTGCTAATGATACTGCTAAATGAAGAAACAAAGGATCACAAGTCTCGCATTGTGTGCAAGGAAAAAGCGGACCCTCGGTCGCCTTTGACCTGAGTAAGGCAAGTGTGTTCAACCACTCTTTAACAAGACGTCGCTGGGTGAAGTCAGCGAGGCTGCTTTCAATTTGTTTTTACTACGAACCTGTTAGCCACGCCAAAAACACGTCGGTCTTTGGAAAGATCCTCTCCTCGCCATTGTATAGCAACCGCCGGCGCCACAGCTGTGCACCACCTGGCATCGCTTCGCCTGGCTACCGCAAGAGCTGCTATGGCATCAGCTTAGCCGCGCATGGACAAGCTACGGAAATAGCTAAGCCGCCCTGAATGTAAGATATGTTAAGCCAACCAACCGTCTACAGCAATGAAAACATCCTATAATAGGCCATCTGCGGATGCACGTGAGCTCATGAATGTCCTAAAGGGGTGCGCTCCGCTTCACCGAAGCATTGTTGACTTCTTAAGCCATGCAGCGCCAACCTTGCGACAGCCCTGGCGAATTCAAACTTGGTTACAGCCAAGTGGTCACACGCCCGACCACCTAAGGCGCCGTCACAACTTGTCACGTGTACCTGCTAGATTCAAGCGAGCCAAGCTAGGTGACCAAGCTTCTTTGTTAACTACAAGCTGCAGCGCAAAAGAGGACAAGGACGAAGACAAAAACCACACGGGACAAGCGCTGACAAGCGCTTGTCCCGTGTGGTTTTTGCGCAAAACAGGACAAGGTCTTCGTCCTTGTCCTCTTTTGCGCTGCAGGTTGTAGTTAACGATGTACCAACACGCCCAATTAGCCTCATTAGTCAAGCTTCTTTGTAACTCAGCCATGCACGAGTCAGTGCAAGACGCGCTCATTTTTTATTACTCTTTTAACAGAACATAATTTTGCACGCGACGTTTCACTAACATCTTACGACGCTCCACAAAAGTGTCAACATGGTGCCCTTTACTGAGTAACAACTAGTCTGCCAAAGAGTCAGTGAAAGACTTATCGTCGTGATTACTGAAATAGTGAGGCGTATGACAGTTCACGCGTTCGGGGGCAGTTTACTTTCACCCTCGAGCACAGGTCGCAGCGTAATTGTGTCCAATCAGATATCAAAGTAGTGTCGCTGCGAAAAATAGTATGTTGCGAAGGATATTGCGTTTCACTCAACGGCAAGTCTTTTTGGAGCAGAAAGCGTACATAGGACCATTATAACGTGGAATCGCGGAAATTTGATGGCAACATATTTACTGCAATCTGAGCAATCAAATTCGTAATTTTGAAAAGTCAATATTGAGGTATGCATTAAATATTTATTGTCAGAGGAGACGTGAATGAAAAGGATTCCTAACTAAAGATTTTTCCGTGCTTCGTGTTAGAAATATGATGCTCTTTAAACACAGTTGTTTATAGTGTAGCGTGATTTTATCATCATCATCAGCGTATTCTAAGCCCACTGCAGGATGAAGGCGCTCCCAACGATTTCCAATTTTTCCTATCCTGAGCCGTGATTTCATCCCTTTTATTCCCTCGAACTTCTTAATTGCGTCGCTCCGTCTAACCTGTCGCCTCCCTCTGTTGGGTTTTCCTTCTCATGGTATTAATTCTATCGCTCTTACTCTCCATCTATTATCTTTCGTAAGTATGACATGACCTACCCAGGTCCACCTTTTTCTCTCAATTGGTATAAAACTATCAGCGACTCCTATCTGTTCTCTGATCCACTCTCATCATTCTTTATTCCTATCGTTACGTGCTTTTCTTTTTTCATTGCAGGCTGTGTGCTTCATAAGTTCATCTCTACTTATTTTTAGTTATCCACCATGTTTCTACAGCGTCTGTTAGTCCAGGGAGAATAGAGTGAAAAAATAACTGGTCCTGTTTAAAGCGTCCATCTTACCAGACTGCGAGATTATGGTCAGTAAACAGAGGAAATGCTACAAAGCCGTTTGGTATCTGGCAGTTTTATTATGCCCAAGCATTATGATTTGCGTGCCGTGGCTCACGTATGTACGCCGAACATTGCAAGGAAACCCTATCGGCGCTGATACTGCTATTCCTCCTGATGATGAGGGGTACTCACGGCTTAGCCCATTCTTCTGCACGGCCAAGCTTCAGGCACACACTCCTTATCAAACACAGGTAGCTTGATAGGTGGTGCGCACTGTGTGCCTGCCACGTAATTAATATAAAAAGCGCATGCCCTAATAACGTTAAGAAGACGAAACCATAGCGATGAAATGCCGTACAATATTATGATTTATGTGTTTCAGCAAAGCTGCTTAGCACGCATAAAGAAAACTGTATTTCCTGGACCATTGTGTTTTTCCTTTGGTACGTTTCTACAACTGCGTTGATTCATTTTCCTTCAGGGTTCATTATAAAGCATCTTTTCTTTGTCTTTGTTTAGTCATTGCGTGCTTCACTTATCGCCGAACGAATGCCTCCTTCGAAATTTCAGTGTTCCATGAAGCAATAAATTCATTCTTGTTTTTCAAAAGAAACAGGTAGGCTGCGAACAAGTCTGCACAGGCCAGTTGTACTCCAAATCTTATATTGCGGACGAGTGTCTGGTGAGTTATTAGTTCGCTATTTGCTCTTATGTGTACTAAGGGGGTCATGGTAGTACCTGCAGAAGAACGCATTTGTTTGGTAAAATTCTTGACTATTGAAGCCACTAAAATGGCTCCAGTGCATCTCATAATTGTGCTGTTATTTGCGCCTACCCCTCGCCTTACAAGCAATGCAATAAAGCATGCTTTTCAGCAAACCACGGAACATATATATAACGTAAACATAACAGTATCAAGCACGGGAACATATTATTACAGTGCGTACGTGCGACAAGGTATGTGCCACAAGATGAAGCGGAAGAAGCGCAGCGGACGGTGAAACAAGACGACGTTTCAGGAGTTTCCCTCTAATTCCCTCTAAATTCCCTCTAAAACATTCTTTTTTCCCCCCTGGTGGGTAAGTGCCGTAGTTCTTCAGGAGCATTATCATCATCATCTTCTGTAGCGTTGGCCTGTGGGCTTCTCCCGGTCTACGCCTTCTGAAGATAAACCCCAAACCACTACTGTGGACGTAAGAGTGGTGGAGGTGCTGGGTAGGACGACCAACAACGGAAGCGTTACTGCTTGGACTTCGCTGGAGTCGTCGCCTCGCCGGCTTGCCTCCGCCGCCACCCGCCATATCCGATGACGAGGGCACTCGTAGAACCGCGAACAACAGCGCCCGGGAAGCCGCGCCCAGGAGTGCCTGGTAGCCCTAAAAGGAGCCCCGCACCTTCGCCGGGCAACCATATGAAGATGTTGAGGAGCGGCTCAACCACTATAAACGGGTGAGTCAGTATCACAAATGGAATGCGGCCTCTCAGCTAATGAACGTGGTTTTCTACTTAACTGATATTTACCTCGTGTGGTATGAAATCCACGAAGCAATACTAACCACATGGGATCGCTTTGTTGAAGAAATAAAGAAGTGTTTCGGCAATTCAGCAGCGAAAAAGAAACGCACTGCGCAGACCTTCCCAAAGAGTCTAACTAGCTGGTGAGACGTGTACGACGTACGCAGAAGAGATTTTGAAGTTGTTCCGAGCAAGTGAATATGGACATGTCCCTAGCAGACGAGGTCGGGCATTTGCTAAAGGGCATCGCGGAGGACGTATACAACTTTTTAATTAGCCGAGAAGATCTCACTTCAGTATCTGATGTTATACGGCACTGCCGCACTTCCGAAGCATTGAAGCAGCGCACAATAACACCCAAGTTCGGTCGTCTGGGCAATGTTACCACGGTGGCCAGCATAGACGCGACGCCAACTCTTGACCTTTGCAAAACTATACGCGAAATCGTGCGAGAGGAACTGCTCGGGCAGGACCTTGTGCCACGTGCACAGGGAAGTACCTCACCATCTTATTTCCCACAAGATAGGACTGCCTCACAGCTTTGAAATTCTGAGCACGCATCCGTCAACGCAGCGGAGACTGTGAAACCTAGACGCATCCCGCAGTCAAACCGGACACCGCACCCCGAGCGCAGTCGTCTAGATGCTCCACTGCGCCGGCTGGCTGGGGATTATGCTGGGCGTCGCGACTACCCGAGTACTCGTGCATGCACAAACACGCCCGAGCACTTCGAAAGACAGCGAAGTTTCCGCCCCGCTCCTGTGTGCTACAGCTGCGGCGTGACAGGTCACATGTCGCGGTATTGCGATCGCCCCCGAATGCCACGTTATGACCGGCGGCCACGCTATGTGCAGCAGGCAAGTGTCCAACCTGTCCACGAGCACTGGTATACCCAAGGTGGTCCAAACAGCAGCTTCTGGCATGGGCACACGCGGGACGAGTTGCCAGCATCTGACCGAAGTGTGACGCCACCTCGAGCCCCTCGACTGCGCCTGTCGCCGTGGCCACGTCGGCGCTCTCCTTCACCACATCAGGAAAACTAGACAGCGCGGCCGATAGGGCTGAGGTCGCTGGTGACACGAAGAGAAAAGACATACACCCATGGTGTTTATGTTGAAAAACAAAGTGCGAATTCTTGTTGATGGCGTAGATACAATGGCCTTGGTGGACAGTGGTGCTACTGTTTCGATTATGAGTGCTTATTTTAAACTGTGTTTAGGACACAAAAGTTATGTTCCGGTGGGACAAGGGTGCAACATTCTCTGGTGTTAGTGGCGATCCGTTGCACCCCAGTGGTGTTTGTACCGCAGAAGTATCTTTGGGCGATCATGTGTTCACGACAGAATTTACTATTCTCTCAAGGAGCACCCATGACATAATTCTTGGCATTGACTTCCTTAGAATGCGTGGTGCCACTGTCGATTGCAGAAAAGGGGAGATGGACTTTAATGACCTTGTACCTGACGGACTGATGGAGGAAACCAACAGTGAACGTGGCTCGCTCCAAGTTGTTGAAGATTCTGTTGTTCCAGCATTTTGTGCTTTGTGCATCCCCGTAGCTTGTGATGTTCGCAAAAGCGGCAGGGTGTTTGACGCTATGATGAATCCCATTCATTTGAACTGTATGGAGAACAACACGTTAGTGCCCAATTGTATAGTGTCAATTGTGCAATGATGTACTGGAGTATGGGTCACTAACTATTCAACAGATTCAGTTGTTCTTCCTGCCGGCCTCAAACTCGCCATTTGCAAAGAATACGCACCAACGGCTGTGGCTGTTCTCAATGACTCTCCAGGAGGCGATCCAGTGAGCAGCTGTTTAGACTATTCGAAAATTCTGGATATGATCGACAAGTCTCGCACAACAAGCAAGCGCCGTATGCATCTCGACATTCTGTTAAAGCACTGGCCCGTTTTTGATTTTTCTTAGAAGAACAGTTCGCCATTTATTCCCTCTTCCCGTACACGCCACAGGATCGATACAGGGACCCCCATCCGCTTTGACAAAAACCGTACTGAATGTCACCGTGTGAGCCCAAGATAATCGACGATCAGGTCCGTCAAATTCTGCAGAAAGGCGTCATCCAAGAATCATCCAGTCCATGGGCAGCTCCGGAGATACTTGTCAGAAGGAGAGACGGTTCCTGGAGATTCTGTGTCGATTATCGCCGCCTAAATTCAATCACAGAGAAAGACTTTTATCCGCTCCCACGAATGGATGACACCCTGGACTGTCTTCATTCGGCATCATATTTCTCTTCTATAGATTTACTTTACGGTTACGGGCAGATTCCTACGCATCCGGCGGGCAAAGAGAAGACGGCGTTGATTACACCGGACGAACTGTAGGAATTAAACGTGATGCCATTTGGCTTGTGTAATGCACCCGCGAGCTTTGAAACCTTCATGGACACCATCTGACGTGGCCTAAAGTGGAACATCTGTATGTGTTATCTTGATGACGTTGTGATATTCGGAGGTACATTTGGGGAGCATAATGAACGAGTGCGTGATGTTCTGGAATGCATTCGAAATTCTGGGCTTGTTCTTAATGCGAAGAAGGGCCGTTTTGGCGAACGACAAACGTTATTTCTTGGACATCTCGTCAGGAAAGATGGCGTCAGGCCGGACCGTAACAAGACAGTGGCTGTGGGAGCCTTCAAAGCACCTCACTCCACGAGGGAGCTGCGTAGCTTCTTAGGCCTGTGCTCTTATTTTCGCCGATTTATCCCTGCCTTTGCGCATGTTGCCTTTCCCCTGACTTCCCTTCTTCGCCAAGGCGCTCGTTTTGAATGGACAGATTACTGCGAGACTTCCTTTAAGCAACTGAAGTTCTTACTCACGTCACAACCTATTCTCCAGCATTTCGATCATTGCACACCGACAGAGCCTCATACGAATGCAAGTGGCATTGGTATCGGCGCTGTTCTAGTCCAACGCTACAACCAGAAAGAACATCTCATTTCATACACCAGCCGCACTTTCAGCAAGCCAGAATGTAATTACACCGTGACAGAACAAGAATTTCTGGCTCTAGTCTTCGTTGTGCAGCGATTCTGCTCCTACCTGTGTGGTCGTCACTTTCAAGTTTTCACTTACCACCACTCCCTCTGCTGGCTAGTGAACCCATGAGATCCGTCCGGCCGTCTTGCACGTTGAGCTCTCCGCTTGCAGGAGTGCGACTTCACGATATTGTACAAAAGCGGCAGGAAACACGCTGATGCAGGCTGCCTTTCACGGATGCCACTTAACATGACGGTGCGCGACGCTGAAAACTTCGATCACCTGATTGCGTCACTAGCGCCACTTTTCCCGGATAAGACAACGTTTGAAACTGAGCTGCGTAAGGACCCCAGGTTGAACCGTTTATTCGCCGCCGCATGAGCGTCTACGACACAAGGCCGTTTCTGAGTTCGAGATGGACTACTGTACAAGAAGGCGTTCTCCGCTACGGGCGCCCGCTTTCTGCTGGTTGTTCCGGAGATACTACGTTCATCTGTTCTACGTGAGATACACGACGATTCCACTTCAGGCCACTTGGGAACTGCGCGGACGATGTGTCAGCAGTTTCTGTAACGTTTGTCTGTGTGGGCTGCCCCCGGTCAGCGCCTTCTGAAAATAAACCCCAAACCACTACTTTGGACCAAGAATAAAATTCTTGGATCATCGCGAAAAGGTGTCTATCATGAAGGCAGCCTACAAACTAAAGAACAGTGACCTATCCATAGCTGAAGACTTTTCAAAGCGAGTTAGAGATATCAGGATGCAATTATGGCAAACTTCGACTGCCGATAGGGCCAAAGGCGCGAAAGTCAAGCTATCGTACGACAAACTAAGCATTGATGGAGTGACATATGGGTGGGACGACTCTAAAGGGTCCCGTTACCGCATTAGAAACAAAGACAAGAAATGACAGAACAGGCCACATGACACCTCTCTGAAGGTTCTCAATATCAACTGCCGAAGTGTTGTAAATAAGGCTGTTGAGCTCGAGGGAGTTTTACTGTCACAGAATCCTGACGTGGCTTTTCTCACTGAAACATGGTTAACAGATTCAATCTATGACAGCGAAGTTTTCCCTCCAGAATTCAGTGCTTATCGCAAAGACCGGAGCTCAAAAGGAGGTATTCTGTCCAAAAAGGCGATAGAATTAATTAAAATGCCAGATGTGCCTAATGCTGAATGTATCTTTTGCAGGGTCATTCATGGTAACACCAGATATATATTAGGTGCTATGTACAGATCTCCTGGTTCTTCAGTCTATATTATTGAGGAACTAAAAAATTATATGACAATATATGTAAAGCCGGGTGACCGAATAATTTTGGCAGGGGACTTCAATCTGCCAAATGTTGATTGGTCAACAATGACACATATTGGTCACTGTGATGCTTCCACAGATATCATGATGGACATAGCTTTTCAGCACGACTTATCACAGGTAGTTGAAAGTTATACGAGGATTCAAGGAAGCTCGAAATCAATCCTAGATCTTGTCTTTGTTTCAGGAAATATAACACATAATTGTACGTGTGACGTTTTCCCCGGTATTTCCGACCACCTTGCTCTATTGCTAACCGTATCTAATGTTTCTATCAGTGAAAAACCCAAGCTGACTACTTTTCATGACTTCCATAGAGCTGATGATGAGTCGGTGCTTGATACCCTTTCTTTTCATTTCGACGATTTTGCCAATAGTACTGATAGTGTGTCTGATCTTTGGAATATGTTTAAGGGTATTGTTGGTGAGACCATTGAGCGATTTGTACCAACTATATCTAAAAAGCCTAGAACCAAAAAGCCGTGGATTTCTAGGGAAACATTGAAATTAAGAAGGCAGGTAAAACGATTGAAGAAGAAAAGTAAGGCTCGTTGTGCTGATTCAAGTTGACAACAGAAAATCGCAGCATTGACAGCTCAAATTAGAGTTAAGGTTAGTTCAGATAAACAACGTTACTTTGGTGAGTCATTACCCAGTTTCATTACTACATCGCCAGAGAAGTTTTGGAGAACGATTTCTCCTAAGTCAAACGAATGTGAAATATTTGATGACCATGGCAGAGAGATTAGTGATCCAGAATTAATCGCGATCCTTTTCAATGAACACTTCAGATCTGTTTAACCGAAGACAATGGTGCCTTGCCAATTTTTAATGTCTCCTTATCTTCCATGCCTGATGTTGTTATCTCAGAAAGTGGTATTTTAAATATGTTATTGAAACTAGACACGTAAAGATCACCTGGCCCTGATTGCATACCCAACGCTTTTTTCAAAAGGTGTGCAGAATGGGTATCAAAGTATTTATATGTACTATTCTGTAAATCATTACGCGATGGTGAACTACCGCATGATTGGGTAACCGCCAGAATTAAACCAATACATAAAAAGGAAACAAGAACCAGGTTGGGAACTATCGACCAATTTCATTAACTTCAACCTCGTGCAAAATATTAGAACATATAATACACAATCATATCTTAGATTTTCTCAACAAACACAATTTTCTAACTAGGCATCAGCACGGATTCAGAAAGGGCTTCTCAACCTGCACTCAGCTCGTTGAAACCGTGCATGATTTTGCGAAATCTATTAACCAAGGCAAGCAAATCGATGCAATTTTTATGGACTTTGCCAAGGCCTTCGATAAGGTCTCGCACAAAAAGTTGCTATTTAAACTAGAGAAATTACTTAAAAACAAAACATTAATGGATTGGCTTTCTTGTTACTTAACTAAAAGACAACAGTTTGTTTCTTTTCGCGATCGCTGCTCTAAATATGTCAAGGTCGATTCTGGCTTTCCCCAGGGCTCAGTTCTTGGGCCTCTACTATTGCTTTTGTTTATTAATGATATGGGGGAACAAGTTCCTGTTAAAGTGAAACTTTACGCGCATGACTGTGTTTTATACACCGAGGTTGATAACGCATCCGATCAACTGCTGTTAAATCAGGCATTTCAGAAAGTAGGCTCCTGGTGTGAGGAATGGCAAATGGTCATTAACTTTGACAAAACGGTCTTTATGCGTATCACTCACAAGAAAAATCCTTTACATTTCACGTACAATGCTAACAATATTTTTCTGTCTGAAGTCACTAATTATAAGTACTTGGATCTTTACATATCAAATGACCTGTGCTGGAACAAACACATTACGCACATAACAACCAAATGCAACTTACAAACTGTTTTTTCTACGTCGTGCTCTGAAGCTTTCCACTCCGTCTGTCCGCCTTTTAGCGTACAAATCAATTGTCCTACCAATATTAGATCACGCCGCGATCATATGGGACCCTTTTACCAAGACTAACATTAACAAATTACAAAAAGTGCAGAAAAGAGCAGTACGTCTTGTTTACAATAATTTTTCAAGAACTTCTATTACAGACCTTTTAAAGAGAGAGCAACTTTCGCCCTTATCACTAAGATACCGTAACTCAAGGCTTCAATTTTTGTATCAACTAATTAAAGGCCAATATAAAGTCGATATAGCCGATATTTTTTCTTTTTCTTCTGGCTACTCAACTAGGCATAGGCATGGCTACACCGTAACCCCATTCTCGACACGCAACAATTGCTCCAAATATTCATTTTTTCCTCGCACCATAGTCGAGTGGAATAAACTATCTAATGCAACTGTTTCAGCACCATCATTGGCATTGCTTTCATCAGAATTAGAAGCTACACTTAGCAGTTGAATTGTATTGCATCTTGTTTATATGACATTGCTTTGTATTTCATTGAATTGCATTTTGTTTGTATGCTATTGTATTGTATTGTATTTCATTCTGTTTGTATGCCACATGTATTGCCATTCGTTTGAGCATCAACTTTATGTACCACCCTGCTAAAATCACCAAATGGCGATTGCAGTAAGTCCAAATAATAATAATAATAATAATAATAACAATATAATACACACGCACGCAAGACTTTCACTGAGGGCATGTTTTGCGTGCTTATTTCTCTTGCAGAGCGCTGCCTATTAGAGGCAATTTTTATGGTAGTGGTACATAACGATTTTGGAGATCATAAAACAATTTCATTACGTATTCTCTGTAATGTGTAAGTGCGTTAATATTTATATTTATAGTGAGTGACCAGAACAAAAGTGGCTTGCTACGCTTCCTGAACATAGTAGGATCACATAGTCGACCTGTCCTGGACCTGCATGCGAAAGTCAGAGACAGGTATGACTTTACGGCACCCGCCCGGCCACCGGAAATTTGTCTTCAATGCCACGTGTTCTGCTTCCGCCATATTACGCAGCTCGGATCACAGACTGCGCAAAATGGTTGTTTTTTTTTTCTAGCACTGAAATAGATATGCATATGCTCTTCTTATCTGTTCAATTTGGAACAGAAATAATCTATGAAGAAAAGTATCAACAATTACTGGACAACGTTTACGGGAACATGACACCAACAGTTCTAGTTATGCCGCGACATATTTATGTCCAATGTGTTGTCATAGTTTGAAAGCTCGGGAGTTGGTCTACAGCCTTGTTTGAAGTCAAACTGGAAAATCCCTCGTGTGTGCCTCGTGTGTGCAGTGCACCTCTGCTTCGCTCACGTTTTGATAGGAGCCTGCATGACTAATCTGGGCCATTTCCCGACTACAGAAAAACGTTGTTGCGATGACCCTTTAATGAAAATAACCAATGAAATAGTATTTAATGAAAATACAGCATTTCATCTGACGGGAAGGAGCCAGCCAGGAGAGGGCGTCTGTCCAATCGACACTGATCCAAGCTTGAGGAAGATGATCTACGTATTTCTTAAATTGAGTAGATGCGTACGTAACATGCGTTTACAAGGCACCTTGACAGGACTTCGGTGATTAATAGATAACTGACGTGTCGTCGTAACGTTGGCGCTCACGTTATCTACAGATGTCTCTTTTGTCGAGCAGAAATGCAGCCAACATCGCGCAGATGTGTCATTATTGCGTTGTTCATTGGATTATTTATACGCGGTCGAGAAAAGCCTGTCACTAGCGTGTTTAGTAGTGTTAGTACACATGTTTATTGTGTTACAGCGCTATAAGGGTAGTTACGATAACGATGATGAGGATTACATGTGGCGTGTTTCGTCACCAAGGGCCAGCGACTGCCAAACAGCACCGAGTCTTTCTGATAGTGAAAGTCAAAAGAAAAGCAGAATTGCATATAAGATATGAGTGTATATAAATGATTGATTTGTGGGGTTTAACGTCCCAAAACCAGCTCTGATTATGAGAGACGCCGTAGTGGAGGTCTCTGGAAATTTTGACCACCTGGGGTTCTTTAACGTGCAATGACATCGCGCAGCACACGGGCCTCAACATTGCGCCTCCATCGAAACACAGCTGCCGCGGCCGGGATCCGATCCCGCGACCTTCGGATCTGCAGCCGAGTGCCATAACCACTAGGCCACCGTGGCAGGGCGAGTGAATATAAAGCCACTTCATAGAGGTTAACATATAACTTTTACAAAATAATTGCAGTGGCACAAGTTTTAAAAACAGGTTTCCTGCTTAGGAACACGGCAGCGTGCAAGGGAAGGTCATGTCGGCATTGTAATAATGAAAAATGTTTTTTTTTCTAAGGGCTTTTGAGTGGGTGTATTGCAGTAGAAAATGAAACACCCTTAGCTGATCGCCAGAATTGTCACGCCTCTGTGGATAACCGCCATACAGGAAGTATTCGTGTATGCTGCATTTGTACACTTGTGTAAGGCTTGCCTTTCATTGTTTTGGGAAATTACCCAGCTACGGCTTGCCAAAGGGCAGTTTATTGTGCGCTTCTCTGTCCCGGTTACGGTGCCAGCGGGCCCTGACGTTTTAGGGGCGAAGCTCCTTATGGCATCACCTAGGCGGTTCTTGGTTGTCGATGCATCCTGCGTAGCGTCTCCCTTAGCATACAATAGATGGTGCTGTCCCATAGAAATGCATGCAAACTGCAGTTGGGGGATGATATACTAGACGGCGCTGTACGCATTCTGTGTCGTCATCGCCATTTCTCGTCTAGTTTCCTAGATGACGCTGTCCCATAGAGATGTGTTGGGTGAATGGGACTGCGCTCCTCTCATTCTCCGGGATCGTCGCCGTACGTGTCGGATCGCGCTTGGTCGACCATGGACGATGAGAAAAAAAATCCGAACGTTGTGTCCGAAGTGCGGAATCGAACCAGGGACCACTAGCTTCCGAACGCGCGGCGCTAGCCACTTCTCTCTCTCTCTCACTACGCCACGAAGCGCACATGGACACATGCGCCACGATGACAGTAAATACCTAACATTAATGAAAGACTGCGCGTTTCTAACGCGTTTGTGCTAGCGCGTTACGGCCCGTGTAAGAAGCTGGTGTAAGACGCTGTGGCCTCTCCGCCTTATACTCTCTCAGCAGTCATGTGATGGCGTCGGCAAACGCGGTGCGCGTTCCGGCCTGTGTAAGGGGCTGCGTAGTACGTATTTACATGATGATCGACTGCGTGAATTACACGGAAGATTCAAGGTTTACCGATGATTCCCTCCGGAGCTTCGCCCACTCATCATCATTCACCCTGTGGATATGCTGTGATTTTTTGTTTGTTGATGAATGTCCATAAGTTCATTACAGGGATTACTTTTCATGAAGTGGCAGACAATTAGAAACGGATGTGGCCAGCTGCTAAAACTCGCTACTTTCGTTCTCGCGGTGCCCAGTATCAGTTCCTGCTCAGATGTATACGTGGCACACAAGCTTGCATAAAGAGATACTGTGTAGGTCGTGGTTCCTTCCCGACTACTATGAAACGTCTGTAATGGACGCAGAGTAAAAAAAATCACCAAAAGGAAATTTCACCACGTACCCTGTCTTCTCGGATCTGGAGTAATGTTTTCCGGACTGATGCTATGACGGAGCAAAACGAGCTCGTGGGAACCGAAGTAGCATTTGTGTTAATTATCGTCACACCCCTTGCGCCAATCTTTGTCAACATTTGAGGGTCATGGTGTGAGCTTTATCACGACGGCATGTTTTCTGCCCCCTCTTTGCAATGGCAGAGGAGCATTAGAAGTGTTTTTTTAATAAGTGGTTACCCACCTATGTATACACGCGTGTCTAGACTCCATGAACGATCGTCTGAGTGTGCATCGTCGAGAAATATGTGATTTTGATATGATTTGATTTTGACTGAGAGACGCCGTAGTGGAGGGCTCCGGAAATTTAGTCCACCTAGGGTCCTTACATAACACGTGGTGTTCTTTCATAACAATATTTTACCTCCATCGAAATGCAGCCGCCGCCGCGCCCTTCGAATGAGCAAGCGAGTGTCGTAGCAACAAGATCAATGTGGTGAAGCAATTAATTCGTTATCCTGTAATGATATTACCGCTAAATTGCGCCTGAGATTTATACACCAGCACGACAAAATATTTGGCAGTTGGAGCGGCATATTATCACTCCGATTAGCAACAGAGAGCACCAGTGTAAAGGTCGTCGGAAAAGAACGGAAATCACCGTAGTCCCATATGGTGCAGGATGCGCCGAGAATGCGTACAGCCACATGGCGGACATGCGGGATAGATGGCGACCATTTTTGTAATTCGTTGTGCAGCTGGGAACAGGGTAGCTGGCAATTGGGAACCAGCCTGACAGGTGTTTGACACTCCCAGGGAGAGGTGTAGGTCGGGCAGCCTGTCGAATAATGTCTGCAGTCACCAGCTGGTTAAGCGGGGGTATGAGAATATCTTAGACCACCCTGTCTGGGGTTTGGCACCATCAGATGGCGTTCGGCACCATCCCATCCCATGGAGCGTCTTTATTAAGAGGACGTGCGAGTAAGGGCAGAGTGGAGACCAAGGTTATTGTTGACGGGTTGGAGTCAGCGGTGGTGTTTCATTTCTGTATGATCTTTTTGCTTCCAGTGTGGATGGTTGTTTCTCTATATTTCGATGTTCCTTTCCGTGCGCTAGTTGGTATGCGGGGTTCTGTATTTTCTGTACGTTGCAACGTGTTTGGCACTGAACTCTCTCCTCCGCCAAGCGTGCAGTAAAAGGAGAGGGCGATGTCGGAGGAGTGCCCAGTGTGAAAACTCTTGTGGTTTCCTGTCAGGTATTCAGGGACGGAGCAACCAGTGTTTATAAGGTGGCCTCTCGTCCTTGTCAGGGAGGTTAGAGAGAGGTGGTCAGAAGGCTGGAGGGCTGAAGGTTGATGAGGACGGAGCGGATAGTGCTAGAGAGGACATCTAGCACGAGTCCGGGTGGACGCGATGGCTCCACTTTAGTCCTACTAACCGAGGTTTCTCTCTGTGAATGTGTGTATGCTCTCAGACGTATAAAGTCAAGTTGTGTTTCTGTGAGAAAAGATTGGCGGACCCTTAAGCTTCGCCTTTAAGAGTTGAACGCGATAGCGAAATCCGGCCCCTAGTGTGCACTTCAACCACTCAGTGCATAATTATTAATGTATGTTGTTACACACACACACATGCGCACAGACACAGACACACGCGCGCGCGCGGGCGACATATCTATAGTAATGGTAGAGGTTTCCGATCTATTTAATAGCACTTTCATATCAACTACGTGAAAATATTGTACAGTGATATAGCCACATGGTCCTGTATTATGAACTGCGCGTAGGCGTGACACTTTCATTCGTAAATGGTCACATTCTGTCGTCCTTGCGTTAACTATCTGGCAGCTGTTCGATTTGTTCTTCTGGGGACATCTTCCGGCTAACCGCAACAAGCATCGTCTTATGGTCGGTGAAATGGTAAACAGCAAATTATCTAATGTTTGCTGTTTGCTTGATGTGATACTGTCAAGCAGGATTGTGACTAGAAGAGCCAGGCGTAGAGAGCGTCCGAGGAAGTGAAAAAGTAGAAGGAATGACAAGGTGTGAACTGAGAACAGGTTCACCGCACCCACATCGCCTTCTCTCTTCGCTTTTTAAATTTACTACCAGTACAGGGGAATACCGCATCAGAGTGAACGGAGCTTTCCTGCCTGCCACTTCTGGTATATATGTTCAGTTCTTCTTGTGATCAGGTGCAAAATATGCAACTGCAGTGTTTCTGGGAGCTTCAACTCGACTTTCGTTAAAAATTTAGGAGAAGGTGAATTGGTTTTTCTTTCAAGCCGTGCAGTGTTCTTGTATTCCTTAAATGCCTAGACCAGGGAGAGTATGTCTGCTTCAAAACGCTAGCGAACAGATCAAACATAGGCCTAATAAACTATCTTGTATACCATCCGCAGACCATCCTTTTAGCTTTTGAGGGCAAGCTTGTGCAACAAGTGTTCTATAATACAGCTTCGTTGAAGTAACGCTTTGAGGCATCAACCTTCTGGAGACAATTATTGCTGGGCAATATTTGCCCATTCCTCTTCGCTTCAAATGCTCTTTCACCGAGTGTGGCTCTTAATTTTTAATGGTGCAAATGCCATAAGCATTTTTCGGAAACAGTCATTCTCTTCCATTTGATTGTTTAGGCTGCGTGAGGTTTGGCCGGAAAAATGAGGAGTAAAATTCGTTGCTATTGCATGTAGAGTATTCTAAATTTGTGTTATCAACGTATAGTGCCCCCATTGCCCCTGATCAACTCGCGCAATCAACCCACCTAATTCCTCAGGTAGATCAGCGTGGTCACACAAGGTTGTTTTTGTTTCTCTGTAAATGCGCTGCAAATATTACGGTCGTTGAACACTAAGTGAAGTCGATGGAAACAAAAATCGGAAGGACACTTCAGCTTCTAGTGCAGCTTTAAGAGCGAAGTGCGACGGCATTATCACGTGCAGTTCCCATCTCCTGCTCATTCCATGTTCCTGAGTCACATAACCGCGTAGTATACGTGGGACATCAGTCCTTTCTTACTATACTCTTACTTCCATCCTGCGTGGCCTTCCTCAGTGTCGGATATGATTTGGGTACACGCCGCATCAGAACTTGCCGATGACGGAGGCTCTCTAGTGCATACGGCACCGGAACGCGGTACGAAATGCAGCGCGCGTGGGAGAAGAGCGAGAACGCGCTGCAGCGCATTTTACACTAGAGCTGACATCAAAGCTTCTGACTGCATCCGCCAGTTTGAACCTTAGCACGCTTATGCAAATATCCAGCGCACAAGCGCCGCGTTGGCGCTTCCTCCACAAAGTGCCGGAAGGGTTTGAGTATCGCCGTACATAATTGACTTTCCACGTAACAGTTGCATCGTAAGAGAAGCACAGTCCGAGTTTACAATTTTTCTACTACTGTTATTTTCATAAATTGCATTGCCCTCGCTCATGTATCTGTGCCATGGCGTAGTGTTTGCGTGGTGTGCTTCGTATCAGTACAGCGGTAGCGGTATCTCGATATGATTATTACGTCTGACTCCGACCCTGAAACCGTATTTTCTGCTAGACAGTCTCCCTAATGCAGTTGCGTTAAAATGAGCTTAGTTGCATAGGCCTCCATTGGCAAGCGCCATTGGCAAACGATGCATTGGTAAGCACCGTATTTCACATGGCACCCTTGTCCAATGCCCTAACCCGTCGTTTACCTAGTAAATACGCTGTATATCGCGCATTACATCAGCAAAGTGCTTTTGAGCATACTACATATGTTCGTGCAAGTAATTGTCCCGAATGAGTGAGCAAATCACGTTGTGTCTAACGCACAAATTTTTAATTCAGTTGTTTTCTCTATCTTTCAGGCTGTTGACTTAAGTGCGGCTACGATAATGCAACCTAACTCCAACCACATCTGCTTATTAGGCTTATGCAACAGCTCCTATATCTGCGTCCCATCTGGCCTCGCTATCGAATGCTTGAAGCCAAGTTGTCAAAAATAACGTTCGGAACCACTGAAAATTACTTCCAGAGACATCATCACAGTACATTTGTGAATAAATCTATAATTCACAAAACACATTCTTTCTTTCCACCAAGCATATTTTGCTTGGGTATGTTTGGTCTGAAACGCCGTAATTTTGTAATGCTTTCAATTCCTCAATTCTACTTACTCCGTACTGTACAGCACGCCATCCTATTCTGCCTATGAAAAATACCGTGCGTGGCGCATAGTTTTGTGAAAACGTTAAATAAATGGTTTGGAATGGAATTACAGAATATCTTCTGTGCAGTGGTATTGACGATATGAGCTGAGACACGAACTCGCGCCCAAGAACGCAAGCAGTATATACGAAAATCAAGAAAAAAGCTAAAATACGCAGTGTAAAATACACACAGCTGAACTTTTCTAGTTCCTGGACTGCAACACAGTTCATTTCATTTTCATTTTATTGTTCCTTCAAGACAGAAGTATTACAGAGGGGAGTGGGTAACAGAAAAATACGAAAAATACAAAAGGCAAGAACAGCAAACGTCGCTAGTTAACACAAACGATGATTAATTAAGTCCGGGAGTGATAATGTCAGATATGGCGGCCCGAAACTTCGACTTGTCCCTTATAGCGACAACTGTGCCGGGATGGTGGTTCCATTCTTGGGGAGGTCTTCGGAATAAAGGAGTCGTGATAGCTTCTCGTATGGCACTGCATTATTACAACCTTATGTTGGTGATCA
>CM023490.1:54525084-54538767 GCA_013339685.2 Hyalomma asiaticum | reverse complement strand
ATTGCCCCGTTCATACCCGGCTTCTTGCATTAGTGTTAGCCTAATGCGGCAAGCGGTTTGAGTACATGAAACACAGAAATCAGCTGACAAATATGAGCGCCATTACCAGCAATCCTCGTGGCGGTTTATGGAGCACATACATCAGCTGTTGAAAATCGACAGGCCAATGATCTACGGGCCCTTCTGGGAATAGCGGCGTTAACTATTAAGGGGAGAGGAGATTTCGTTTTTTGGTAGGAGTCAAAAATAAATTCAATGGGCTTCGCTTTTTAGAATGGAAACAGATAGCGTTATTGCGCCCCGTCTGCGACGCCTCCTCATTCACTGACACTGCTCTTGACGCACATAACTGCATAGGTGTCAGAGCACAAGAATTGCTTATTAAATCACAGCTTGCCTCCGCCTTACGTGGTTTTCTTCGTGGTCAGGTACTAGCCGATGTTCATGCCAAATCACTACTCGCCTAAGAGGAAGGCTGCACAGTGCGCCTGGCTGCCGGGGTACAGAGTCCATCACAGGAGTCATGGAGTCGGCACCGTAAGTCATGGATTCGTAAGCGTCTTAGAGTCATACTTTGTAACACGAAAGTGTTTTATGCCGGGACCCAGTAAAAAAATCACTGACGCCCTAAAGCTGAAAGCCCTCTGTCTGAAACAACAACGGAAGGTTTACACGAGTATCCAAACGTCACGCGCTCAGGCGCCGCGTTTGAACCTTATCAGTAATGTAGTGGAATAATTTGTTTCTTGCGGACATAATTTTCTTCGTAAGAGGAGTAACACTTTCCATTGTAACAGAAATGCATACTGAGATATCATATGTGTAGGTGTTGGTAAAGTCTTAGTGTCTGATTATTTTTGAGAAACTGAATTTTGTGCACGGAAGTACCTGCGCCATTGCCGCGGGCTTACGTGGTGTGTTGCAGCTGGCTGCTACGGTGGTACAGCTGGCTCGAAATGACTGTTGCGGCGGACGCCTACGCCCAGACCGATTTTTCTGTTTTACGAGTTCCCTAATTTTATCTCATTAATACAGGTCTGCCATCATTTTCACCAACATTTAGAACATTTTGCGAGCATCGTTCAGTGCCTGCTCTACATGTCTAAAATACACACGATAGTTAGGTATAGTGAAATACGAAGATGGTGGGGGTGGTGATGATGATTGTGGTTCGGTTAGGAAAGGACGCTAATTTCCTCAGCCCATGTAGGGACCACGCCTAAGCGTTCATAAGAGTGGGCGAAATGGAGTGAAAGAGATAGACAGGAGGGAAACACCGTAGTGGAGGGCTCCGGAAATTACACCACCTCAGGTTCTTTAATGTGCGCTGACAATGCACAGAACGCGGGCCTCTGCCATTTTCGCATTCATCGCAAATACGACCGCCGCGGCCAGGATCGAACCCGCGTTTTTTCTGGGTGGCAGCCGAGTACCGTAACCACTACACCACCGAGGCGGACAGCATGCTCACCGCGCGGGACGTGCCACCCATGGGCAAGTTCAGGGTAATGAGTAAGAGACCAGCCGCGTGCCCCTCCGACGCCTCTGTCGGGAGGCATTCGATGTGATCCACCGTAATGGGTGGGTTCTGCCAAAAACCCACGCTCATAAAAAGACCTACCGGGCCTGTGCACTGGACGCTGCACAGCGACAATGTTACCTAAATTTTACTGCAGTCACTTTCGCAACGGTCTTTGAGTCTTAATTCGTAACACGACAGTGTTTTATGCCGGGGCCAGGAAGAAATAACGGACGCACTTTCGGCTCGTGGTATCGTCCTCGTTAAATACGTCCTCCCTAATACTGTGTTATCGTAACTCTCATCTAGGCCAATGATTCACTTTTCTGACGAAACCTGAACATGTGAAAAAAAATTACATCTCCCGCTAAAGGGGACCATGAGGCGATGCGAAGCAGCACTGGGGGTGCATTCCGCGTTTGCATCGGTTTGACTAGGTGTCGCGTTTGCATCGGTTTGACGCTAGCAGACGCTGCCTGCGTCAGCGTTGTCTCTCGCGGGCGAGGGCGCGTTCTCGTTCCTTGCGAGCTGGTAAAGCATTCATCGAAGAAAGGGTATTTAGAAACAAAGGGTGGCATGGTAAGTTTCGTTTTGATTTGGCCGATGGAAGCATTCGAAGTATTTTCTCACGTATTTTAAAAGCGATGCATTTCTTGGCGAGCAACGAACAAATTCAACAACAGTACAGCTAGGTTTTTGGCGAATTCCTCGCTGATTCCTTGCCGTGGAATTTTTTTATCCGACGCGAGGGAGCCACAGCATTTTTCTTTCCACGGAAGGAGCGTTGGCACAGCATGGCTGCTCATTTTGTGCAAATCTTTCTTGCTGTTATTCTCTATCAATAATCAGTTCCCATTCTCATGTGTATTGAGATCCAGCAGGGTAGTATGTCCCCTTTAGTATGTCCCCCTTTCCTGGCAGTGGTCAGACTTTTAAAAGCGAATCTGGTTTAGTTCATGCTAAAATGTCTGTCATACACAGAAAACTTGGCATATCGAGTACGCGCCACACGGGTACAGAAACTAAGCCTCAGTCAGTTTCCTAGTTAAGCTGAAACACTTCTGCGCACTTAGTTAACGTTTCGCTCAATCATATCAGAACGCTTCAGTTGCGACATCCTTAATGATTCCTTCAAGTCATTTGCACTAGCATCGCAACAACGCTACCTGTATTCGTGCCGAATCGTACCAATATCTCTTGTTGGCAGGAAGGTGTAGTGCCGAAAACCAAAGCCAGCGGCTAATTCTGCTACGAAAAAACGTGGTGAGTAGCACAGCATATACATGTATGCTATGGTACGGTAAGCAGGTGTGAAAGGGAAGAAAAGAGGGGCTTAAAATAAAGCTTGTAAAGACTTTTTAGTATATTGCACAATATCAAGGGGCTGGGAAAGGAAATAGATTGTGGAAAGAGGGGTCTGAGGACGTGCAGATGGGAAATGAGGAGTATAAGGCCACCAGCGCCATAAAGTATAACCAGGGCGTAGCAAAGGAGTTGGGGGAGAAGTTGTTTACTGGAGCGGCGCAGGATTGTCCAGTAAACATCACACAGCGAACGTTAGCGGCGAGTGCAGTCGTCAGTCACCGATAAACTCTGATGAGCGGCGGAATCTGTCGGTCCCATAGATGCACTTTTCCATATACAATCTTCATCATAGACGCTCGCGCAAATCTCTGGAACGTATTCAAACATGCGCGTAGCAGATCCCAAGTGAATAGGACAGACGGTTCCATTCTCAAAGCTAGCTCACGCAAGGTAAATTGCGGCGTGCGCCGAACTACATAAAAATGCGTTCGCCGTGAGAGCAAAGAAAAGTGCGCGTTTCACTAGGTTAGTGAATAACGCACCTTGAGATATTTTACATATGGCTTCTAATGTATACCGGCCTCTAGTTAGAGAGAAGCTTTTTTATCACCTAATGTTTTAGCGTTAGCTTCCCTGGCCCAGCTAGGGCAGCTTCGCGTCCACGTGCGAGAACCGTGCTGCGCATGCGCGAGGAGCAGCGATGTCATACAGCTGACGCACCGGAGCCGCCGCCTCGCCGGTCTGGACATTGCAGAGGGGTGACGTCATGGCCGCGGCGGCCCGCGCGGCTGTGCGCTGCCGTTCAGCAGTCGCAGTCTCACACTGCGCCGGAACCGCCGGATAGGGCCTCTTCAATTTGTGCGCTTGCGGAGACGTATCAGCGGGGAATACATAAAGCGGAGAGGAGGAGGAGGAGGAAAAAAAAATGACAGACCCACATGCAGCGGGAATCAAGGAAATGCGAAGCACGCATCCGCAACGTAAAATTTATTTGCATTGTTGTCTCGCTATACCGCGTTTGGTGCATATGAAGTTTGTGGGCAGCAGTTTGAATGTGTGGGCAGCAGCTGCAATGTACAAGGACGCTCTCTAAGCCTTCGCTCTTTTTCTACTGCAGCCACATTCACGTGGCTCGTTCTGTCCTGGACGTAACGGACCAAATCTACGTGCCGTCCAGTGCTGTCAACGTGGCGAACCATTTCAGCGGCGATCGGAAACTGCACAGCTGTCTGCTTTAGTCTGCCTGTTGACTAGCAGATAGTTCAGATACCGTGTGCTGACACTGTGTGAGTGCATCGACCTCCTACGTTTGTGCTGACAGCTCTGGGGGCCGTATATTGTGCTTCATCGCAACTCGGCCTTCATTTGTGGGCAGCAGCTGCAACGTACAAGGACGCTCTCTAAGCCTTCGCTCTTTTTCTACTGCAGGTTAGTCCTTCTGTTTCGCTAACAGCGTATGTTACTGTCCTTGCGGCTGCTGCTCACGAGTGTATTTATTGGTTCCTGTTCGCTTTTTACAATGCCTACTAACAGTGAGCTTGCAAAAAAAAATTGAACAGTTAGAAATCCGGCTAAACAGTAAGCTTGACTCGCTTGTTGACGATCTTGCTGCTAAGATTGGCAAGACGTTCGAGGATCAGGGACTTGGTAACCTTACTTCTCTAGCTGAAAGTGTGCGCTTTATGAGCGAACAGTACGACACTTTCAGAGCCTCATACGATGAAGTAGTGACCACTAACAAGGCGTTAGCTGCTCAAATGAAGTGCTGGTCAAAAAAATCGCAGACATGGAGCAGTATAGCAGAATCAATAACATCGAAATAAGAGGCGTACCATCCTCACAGGGTGAAGATTGCACGGAAATATTGAAAACAGTTGCCGAAGCAATTGAGTGCCCTCTTTCTTATGGGAAAATTGATAATGCACCTCGTGTAGCAAGCAAGACAACTGACAAGAACATTATTGTTCGTTTCTGCTCACGCGCAAAGAAGAATTAGTTTTTTTAAGTAAGGGTCGTGAAGCCCGCCTGCGGTCCTCACAAATTGGGTTGTCTGGCAGTTCATATAAGCCCATTTACATCAACGAACACCTCACAGTCGACAACAAACGTTTGTTCAGCAAAGCCCTTGCGCTGAAAAAGGAAAACAAGTGGCAGTTTTTATGGACTGAAAACTGCCAAATCAAAGCTCGCAAATCAACCGATTCCAGGGTATTCAGATTAACTTCGGAGGCTTATCTTCGCGTCTTGACGTAGGCACTATGCGCGCGCAAGTTTTGGTATATTTTTCATCATCAGCTCGATGTTATCGCCTACAGAAATCACTACATTGCTCACACCAAGGAATACATCGTATATTCATATCAACGCGCGAAGTTTGCGTAGGAATGGCGACAGAATTTCAGCTTTCATTGACTCATTAAAACAACCACTTTCATTCATTTGCGTTTCTGAGGCGGGGCTCGATAGTTCGGATGCTAATTTATATGGTTTTTATAAATACCAAGCTGAATACTGCCACCGCATTTCAGATCGCCATGGTGGTTCTGCTATATATATTTCACCTGACATTACTTATAAACGTAGGACGTATCTTACTCTTCATGTACATCACTGTGAATCGGTATGGATTGAAACTGATATACAGCAGAAATCGCAGAATAGTACTATTATCCTCGGGTGCATCTACCGTTCCCCATCTTCATCTGTTCCCGATTTCCTGAGTGAGCTATCCAAGCTTCTTCATGGCATATCTCTTGAGCGTAAGCAAGTTTTAAGTCTTGGTGGTATTAATATCAATTTACTGGACATCGATAATGGCAATACAACTGCCTGTACTAACTGCTTAACTGGCTTCGGATTTGAATCGCTAATTACTTTTCCCACTAGGTACTCTACACATGGAAGCTATACGCTTCTTGACCATGCTCTAACTAACATCGCACCTTCTCCACTCGCGGGTGTCATAGATACGCATATCACAGACCATTTACCTGTATTCGTCGCAGTCCAGGCCGAGATTCCTCAATCCAACTTAACCTACTACTCCTCGAAGTTAGACCGTGATGGCTTTGTTAGCAACATATCAGGTACGGATTGGTCATCGATTAAATCCATGGAGGACCCAGAACTGGCTCTTTAAGTTTTTGTTCCATCTATTCAGAAACTGTCCGCACTAACACAACAACCGTCAAATGCAGAAAACATTTCAAGTTGACCAGTAATCCGTGGGTAACGAAATGTCTGCTAACCAGTATGAGAAAAAAAGAAAACTTATACAGAAAGACTAGAAAGAAACCTTTCAATCATCGTTTGGCTGCTAGATATAAATCATATTGTAATATGTTGAATAATTTACTGAAGAAGTCCAAAAAATTATATTATGAAAACGAATTTGGAAAACATAGGGGAAACCCTAACAAGCAGTGGGAACTGCTTAAGACCTTTATGAATTCCCCAAATGCTGATGTTACCTGTAATAGTATAAATTACGAGGGCAAATCTATAAGTGATGCTTCTACCATAGCAAACTCTTTCAGTGACTACTTCTATGACATATACAACAGCCGTCAAACAGCTTATGCTTATCCGATGACACGATGTAATCGCTCTTTCTTCCTGTTTCCAGTAACTATCGATGAGGTATGCTCTGTTATATTAGCTCTGAAGAACACCAGTGCTGGTATAGATAATATTTCTGTTTTCCATCTGAAAATTGTTGCACCTTTCGTTTCTGAGACACTCAGTATTATAATTAATCGTATTTTCAAAAGCGGCGTTTTTTCTAGTTCACTAAAAAGGTTAAAATGATTCAGGTATTTAGGAAAGGTGATAAAACTGAAGTGTCTAATTATCGTCATATTTCTATTCTATCGTCAATTAGCAAAATTGTCGAAAAATTATTTTGTAAACGGTTAAATGCTTACCCAAAAAAGTTCAATTTGTTAAATCCCTGTCAATTTGGTTTTCGTACGGGCAGTTCGACTTACTTAGCTTTATTATCCCTAACAGACTACATTCGTCACTCAATTGACAACGGAAATTTTGTTGCATCAGTTTTTTTGGACTTTACTAAGCTTTTGATACGATTAATCATAACATCCTTTTTGTAAAGTTGGAGTCACTTGGAATTACATGTCCCGTCCTAAACCTTATAAAATGTTACCTGCTTAACAGAGAGCAAACAGTATTTACTGGTGGAGTTTATTCTAATAGCCAAATTATTAGTCAAGGTGTACCGCAGGGATCTATACTGGGTCCCTTACTTTTTTCCATTTATATTAACGACTTACCATCACGTCTTAACTCTTCACAGTGTGTGCTGTATGCGGATGACACTACCATCTCATTACATAAAAAATCTCTACCCAGCTTAGTCTCGAAACTAAACAGTGAACTTGAACGAATTGTTGCGTGGTGTGTTTCAAGCCAATTAATCATCAATCCTAACAAAACTACGTTTATGATCTTCAGAAATGTGCACAAAATACTACCAAACAGACCTGCTTTAATTTTAGATGGTCATATCAACCCGGACTCTAGCTGTGTATCTTTCCTGGGCATTAAGCTAGATTGTAACTTTAAGTTTTCTGATCACATTGCTTTCATTAAACATAAACGTACATTCGCTATAAGAGCACTAATTAGATCAAAATCATATTTCTCTAAAGGTGCGTTATTATCATTATATTTTGCCTTCATTCACAGTCACATCATCTACGGTATTGTCTCCTGGGGTAACACGTATCACTGCCATTTATCATCTATTCAGCACTTGCAAAACTAAGCCATTCGCATCATCACTAACAGCAACTTCTTCACAAATGCCTCTCCATTACTTCGTGACCACAACATATTAAATATAGGAGGCTTGTTTAGGTATCATCTAGCTATTATGTTTCATAAACTGCCTAATCAACAGCTCTCATACGATTTTATTGATTCTAGATATCTTACTAATACAAATAATACCAGGTTTGCACATAGATCTAACTTTCTTTTTCCTATTGTACATACTAACTGCGGCAAAATGACCTCGGCATTCACTGCCATAAAACTCTGGAATGATCTACCCCTGTCTGTGAAAACTTCATCTTTTCATTCATTCAAATTTGCCACTAAACGTTTTTACTTGGAAATGTAAATTAACCCAATTCAGCATATCGCTACTTATATGCTTCTTTTCGGTCATCACAATGGATCATTTGTATTATAATTACTTTTTTCGGTTATTGTACTTTCCACTGCGTTTCAGTATATGTACTACTGGATATCTTTGTCTTTTCTGTTGGGGTTTCCTTTTTCTGTTGTTGCTGTTCACTTGCTAGCTGTCTTTCTTTTATTACTTCTTGTGAACTATTATTAACCGAGGGTCCCGCTGCAGTCTTCGACTATGGGACCCTCGTCTGTATATTTTTCTGTATTCCCATTTTTATGTATCATAGAATAATAAATGACTTTGACTTTGAACAAAGCGGCCGCAATAGCACCATGACTGTGGCATGTAAACCGTGCCCCTCATACACGTATGTCGTGATTCTAACGTTATGACCTATCATTTACGTTCTTCATGCAGTCGTTTTGTGCCATAGCAATTTTGGTATACATCCCAATAAGGAAACGCGTGGCATGTAGATCATGCCGCTCATGACATGCATGTAATGATTTTCATGTTATGACCTGTCATTTATGGTGGTCATGCAATCTTATTGTACCATACCAATTTTCGTATGCATCCCATTCACGAAACAGTAGTACAGTGACAGGACTGGGGCATGTCAATCATGCCGCTCACGACATGCATGTCATGATATTCATGTTATTACCTGCCATTTATGATAGTCATGCAGTCGTGTTTTGCCATACCAGTTTTGGTACACATCCCATTAACGAAACGCATAGCATGTAAATCATGCCGCCGATGACATGCATGTCACGCTTTTCATGTAATAACCTGCCATTTTGTTAGTCATCCAGCAGTCTTGTGGCATACCAGTTTTCGTATACCTCCAATTAACGAAACGGCCAGGAGAGCATCAAGACCATGGCATGTAAATCATGTCACTCATGACATCCATATCATCATTTTCATGTTATGACCTGTCATTTATGCTTTTCATGCAGTCATGTTGTCGCATGACAATTTTTGTACACATTCTGTTAACGAAACGGCAGGAGAGCACTAAGACTGTGCCATGTAAATCATGGCACTCATGACATGCATGTGGTGCTTTTCTAGTTATGATCTGTCGTTTATGTTCGTCATGCAGTAATGTTGCGATATACCAATTTTCGTATATATCCCTTTAACGAAACGGCGAAGAGAGCACCAGGACCGTGGCGTGTAAATCATGCCGCTCATGACATGCATATCATTATTTTCATGTTGTGACCTGCCATTTATGTTCGTCAGGAAGTCACGTTGGGCCATACCAATCTTCACATACATCCCATTAGTGAAACGGCCAGAAGAGCACCAAGACCATGGCATGTAAATCATGCGGCTCATGACATAAATATCGCGATTTTCATGTTACGACCTGTCATTTATGTTAGTCATGCAGTCATCTTGTGGCATACCAATTTTCGTAAACATCCCAGTAGCGAAACGGCCAGGAGAGCACAAAATCGTAGGCGGCTAGAGATAGATGGGTGGATGGGTGGATGGATGGACGGATGGATGGATGGATGGACGGACGGACGGACGGACGGACGGACGGACGGACGGACGGACTAAAAGTCGCCGAAGTTCGCTAAGAAACTGCTTCGCATTTAAAAACGGAAGGACAGGGAGGTTAGCCAGTTTTCAACCGACTGGCTGGCGTGTGCCAGTGTGGTATAGCCATGCAGAAGGAGAGAGCTGTCTTTGTGGCACTAGTGAAGCAAGCTGATCTTAAGCAAAAATAAATATACCGGTGTCACATAATGCGTATACCGTGTGCTTGTCATTGAAGCAGCAGTAAGCATGCTAATGAAGCTAATCCTATATAACCCGGTCCTATTCACTGCTACGCGAGGTATGACTTTGGCTGTTTAAAAAGCCATCGTTGGGGTAGTTATTAAACATTTATTGTGAGCGGACACATTCCGAAAAATAAGCTTCTTTTATAATTTATCTCGTACTTGCTCTAATAAGAGTAGCGCAGCTGAATACAGTCAACAGTCACGTGTACCATACCAGGAAGTTCATGGTTCGCCTTAAAACACCCAAGCACCACTTAGGAAATCTGGCACAGCCCACTGTGTTTGTTTGGCATCCTCATATTACCCGTACACTGCGCTTATGATAAGTCGTGCCACGCGTATTTGTCTTGCAAAGTGGAAGGTAACGTTCACTTCGCTGTTCCTGCTGCTGCTGATAGTATTCATGGCTGAGCTTTTCTTACTGAACGGTCAAGCATAAATCCTTTACTTGTTACCTGACTAACTTTGCTTGAGGTTCGTCTACCATATTGCACCGTGCAATTCGTATTGGAAGAGATGTGCTCTGGACGATGTCAAGATCGAAGGCACAATGAAGTGAACCGGATCGGGGCATATTGATAAATATTACGCACCTTCATATTGCTACAACGATTATTTGCATATATAAGGATAAGCGTAATGTCTGGACCATCCTTTTTTGTGATAAACGTTCGATAAATGTGCTTTCTTTGCATTTCATTGAAGATTTAGTTCTTCGTATGGTCTCTCAACAATGCCTCCCCAATTTCAACATTTTACGTAGCGCGACTACCGCTCTTGTTACTTCAACAGAAGCAAGTAGGTTGCAGTCAACGCTGCGTAGGCGACGATGGGTATAGCTCGATATCATTTGATGGCGAGGAATGTCTGGTAAGTAGTTCCTTAACCATTCCCACGTGTGCTTACCAAGTGGACCATGTTCGTAGTTGTAGAACGAGGCATTGGCGTCGTGGAGTGGGTACCTATCAAAACTATTGATATTTACTTATTACAGTTTCTCATTGTGTGATTACATTTCATGGTCCTTTCCGCTTATCAGGAATGCAATGAACTCTTGTTCTGCAATGTGCGTCATACAACTTCGGAATATATGTATCCGCTAGGAATATCAGCGCATCAAGAACGGAAACACGCGGTAAACAAACACATCGGACATTCGCAAAGCGCACATCCTGCACGAACTTTTGCCTTGAGGTTCCATTCTTAAGGGAACCTCAAGCCAACGACTAGCCAGAACGCGTGAACGGATCTTTGTCCAGTGGGAAATACCTTGAATTATAGTGATGGAGTCGAGCACCCTTCAGAGATTTGAATAGGATTTTTATTTTTAAATTGAGCTTGAAAATTGCGGCAACTGAAAAGCGGCGTAGCCTGATGATGAAGCCTTGGTACTGCGTTATGGAGTCCTTAAATTGTTGTACATCGCCTGCTGCTGTCCATACGACCATATCTAGGATTTAAAATTGCAGTCGGTATAAAAAAAAGCCGTCCCGGTCCTATTGTTTCCTTTCTACGCCATAAAACAAGTCGACGCTGAGAAGCGGCGCTGCACCTGAAAACCTCCTTCTAACCGCGGCGCATGGGCGTGTCGTCGGCTAGGCAGCGCCGAGCATGCGCTCTATGGCGGCATAACCGTCGCTCCACCCGACGAGTTTGGCCACTGCTTGCAATACGCGTTGCATTTAAGACTCCATATACAAGATCCTCTGACAAAAAAAAATATTTGCGCAGGGTGTTCCCCGTTTCTACTGCGTAATTGGACACTCTGACCGATAAGATTTCCGTTGAAATAAAGAAAACAGGTACCTTAAAGTTGGTTGGCGGTCCCTTTATTGACTAAAAACATTTCTTGAATTATACAGAGATGATAAATACCACGAAACCTCAGCTTCTAGATATTCTCCACCGACTAGTTTTCAGGGACCTTGCATCACTTACTGAGCAGTCAGATAACACTGTCGATCAGTCGCGGACGCAACTCTGAATATGAGCCATATATATCCCTTTCAGCCCTGGATTTTTTATTTTCAGTGCAGAATTTATTCAATGTGATTTTTCATGCGTCTAAGGGCTAAATAACATCCCTTTCAAATATGAACCTTGTGGGCAATATATTGAGCGAGTTAGCACTATGGTGTCAAAATCGTACATCAGGGCTCAATGGCTGTAAAATGACACACGTTGGTGCTATATGACCATAGTGGTATGAGGGCCTATTTGAGCCATATATTTGCTACATGCACGCGTTTAACACTGTGAAGCGTCTTCTTGGTAATTACGGACACAAATAGACCATGGGTCCCAGCCATGGTTCCAGACCCTGGGTCAGGTAAGGGGTGGGGGCGGTAACCAGCGCATATGAGCATATGAATGCCTGTGTGTATGTGTGCACGTTCCATAAAGCCGAGTGTACATGGATGGATGCAAGGAAACATCAAAAAGATTCATCCTTCCCTCTTGCGCGCCTTTGAAACGGTAGTTGCCCTTGCCGCATGTCACCGCATTGAAATCTAATGGAACAATTCGTAAACATTCTCTAGGAAAACTGTCACTGTATAATAAATATTTTTCATCCACTGTAGTCAAATACCGTGCTTATAATCACAACCCGCTCTTTCTTCCACGGTGATGGTCAAACAAAGATGCGTGGCCTCCTTATCTTTATCCCGTTCACCTTTTACACCGAGCATACTTCCCTTATACCGACCTTCTGAAGCAGTGCGCTAGCGGCTACATTGGCTTATCTGAAGACATTTTCATTTTCGTGTTCTTTGTGAAACAACACTATTGGCACGAACACACATGCGATGAAACAGACGCAGCGAACAAAAAACAGCGCGCTTCTCGTAACTCTGTGGGTTTCATTCGCAACTGTTGAGCCCTGACGGTGTCAAAATCGCACATACGGAAAACGAGGCTTTACCAAAAATTGGTGCTAACCATAACAAAACCTCAGGCGGCTGTGCACTAAGGCAGTTATAGTAAACAGCATATAAAAATTGGAGTGCGTGGATCCCTATATTTATTGAGAAAGAACAATTCAAATGCAGATCTCACGTGGCGCATCGCGTGCAAGGGTTTCGCGGCGGCATTTTCTTCTTCCTCGCTGTCAACATAAAAACATGCATCAGGTAATCGTGTGGATGGCAGTAGGGATTCCTAAATGTCATCTTGTCATTAAAATCGACAGTTGTAGTTCTGTTTTCAAGGCCCCTTAAAGAACATTTTCTTGTGGTGTCAAATGACACCACCAGGGCCGAAAGGGATATATATATATATATATATATATATATATATATATATATATATATATATATATATAACGTGCGATAAATTTGTTTCCTTCCATCGCATCAGTCTCTTTTAGCTCTTTTGGCGCATTTTCGTTTGCATTATGTAATCTCAGGAATACATTTCACCATTGTTAAATGGTTTACAATTTTCCCGCAAGAACTCGTTCGTGTGCCTACCTGTAAAGTCTGACCCTGTTATTGCGCACATTTCCCTTTCCACTATTGTCAACGATGTCATGCCTATTTCCTTTCATGTTGTCACGTTGTAATCACGACGCGCGAGTGCTGGCGTTCAGTTATCCGATTAGCAGGTTTTGACACCCGTTGCACACGTGTTAGGGGCTACCCTACAGGCTACCCTAGAACGCCGCGTATAGAGCCAAGCAACGCTCGCTCCTTCGAAGGCAATTCGTTCAGCGAGTGTGAGGAGGTTTGTGGAACGAACACAATAAAACACATCGCCTCTGGAGCAACACCTTGTTCGAACCCCTTCAAGAGCTCATGATTACGGGACAGTATTCATTCATGCCTTTTAGTTTTCAGGGTTATCCGTTAACATCATGTGAATCTACTGTCGCGCACGATCATTTTTCTCAAAATCAATCT
>CM023490.1:54447584-54520084 GCA_013339685.2 Hyalomma asiaticum | reverse complement strand
TTTAGGGCCATGATTTCGAGCCTCTGGCCAGCCGAATCACGAGAGGTGATACCAAACAAAACAGCCGTTACAAGAATGACCTTGTCTGAAGTCCAATTCTGAATGCCTAAATGCCGCTACACGAGTTCCGGCGCCCGACCGGCGTGCGCGCGAGCAAGATGATAATTATGATTATGAGCTGTACAGGTGCGCTTGCCGGTTGTCATAATGATCCTGATCACTTGCAGCGTGCTAGGAAAATCTTTAGTTGAATACCACATTGCCCTCTCATTGGGAAATCAGGAACCTGTTGCACTGTCTATAACGCATCGTGTGAAAATTCTCTCTTACACTAGCGACCGACTTCTAACCAGTACTCCACACAAAATCTTCGAATATGTCTTCCAGGCAAGATTTGTTAATTTTCTCTACGTTAGCGCATTGTTTCAAAGGTTCAACAAAACTTGTGGATGCATCTGCATGGTTCAATACAGCTGTCTTCCTTTGCACTTAATATGCATATTGTAGCGATCTTGATGAACGCAGGTTATTGTAGCGATCTTGATGAACGCAGGACCCATGCGGTCTGGTCGTACAAACCACAACAAAACAATCAAGCAGCCATTTAGTAATCTTAATATACATCAGTACTCCCTTTTTCCACATGCTATGTCAGAGTGGAATAAATTACCCGAAGAAGTAGTAAACGCTAACACAGCTGAATCATTTGTTCAGTTTTTAAATAACCTTTCGTTTGATATGTAAAGTTCTGTTTATGCTGAACAGCTTTGTTGCAGTTGATTCTCGCGTTCACTTCTTTATGCATAGTGTTCATCTCATGTGTTGAAATATTGCACGTGCATATTTATCATTTATAATGTTGTGTGTTTGTTATTGCAAAGCATATTTATTTATTCATTTTCTTTTGCTTGTTAATTGTGGTTTACTACTTAAGTTGTCGATAGTTCTAAGCATTATTGTTGGTATTGTTTTTAATGATATTCCCACTCCTGCTTGGGCCCGAGTAGGGCCTGCAGTATTTGTAAATGAAAATTAAAGCAAGGTGTATATTACGAGTAAACCTGTGCCCACAATTCAACAGTCCCTGCCGTGCAAGACGATGATTGACGGACGCTAATTTCAGCAACCCATGCTGTTAATACGACTAAGCGTTCGTGGGGGTCGGGAGAGGGACTGAAAGAGACAGGAATAGAGAAAAGCCGTAATGCAGGGCACCGCAAATTTTGACCACCTGGCGTTTTTTAACGTGCACCGACAACCCACAGTACCCGAGCCTCTCCCATTTTCGCCTCCATCGAAAATGCCACCGCCGCGGCCGAGATTAAAACCGCGTTAGAGGTGTTCCCGTGCTCGCGTCGACCGGTCGTCACTTTTTCTACGGTGATGTCTCCTGCGTATGTCGCGTACTAGCTGGGCCAGTCTCGTCGCTCGTGCCGAAATTAGCTCTGCCTCACTTTGGTAAGAAGCATTGAAACAGACCAATATATAGGTGTTATGGCGAGCTACATGAATATAGCGAAGTTGTCACGGCAATATTGTGTTTGAGCGCATTCTCATCGCCGACTGCAGCTCCTGAATTTCGCCAAAAAAAAACTACAGTTATGTCACAAATGATAAAAAATTGGCAGATCCCACGTGCAGTTGGAATCAAGGAAATGCGAAGCACGCATAAGGAACGTAAAATGGATTTGCATTGTTGTCTCGCTATACCTAGTTTAGTACATATGAAGTTAACGAAACGGCCGCAAGAGCACCAAGACTGTGGCATGTAAACCATGCCGCTCATACACGCATGTCATGATTCTAACGTTATGACTTGTCATTTACGTTCGTCATGCAGTCGTGTTGTGCCATAGCAATTTTGGTATACATGCCTTTAAGGAAACGAGTGGCATGTAGAGCATGCCACTAATGACATGCATGTCACGATTTTCATGTTATGACCTGTCATTTATGATCGTCATGCAGTCATGTTGTGCCAAAACAATTTTCGTATAAGCTCCGTGCAGACAAGTTTTCCATGTGCGACATCAGCGCCAGAATGCACTGCCTGGCGGAGAGAAGAAGCAAAATTGGGCAGACTGTGACAGGGAAATACGCGAACGCGATGCGCGTCTCCAACTCTATAGCAGCAGCGACCGCCCGTCACACCTTCTGTTGTTTTGTTTCCTTTGATACGCGCGCTCCAAACCTGCGGCAAACTGTTCCAAAGGGCGACGCCGTTCGTGTTCGTGTGGTTCGCAGCATTCGTGTGGTTCGCAGCACGCCCGGAAAGCAGCGAAGAAACGCACGCGTCGCTGTCGCCTTGGTTTCAACCATGCGCGCGCGTCTCATACGTGCGCCTCAAGCGACCAATGCAGCGATACTGAGCCATCAGACGAGAGCTACGTAGCGCCCTCTGGTCAGAAGACGGAGCCCATACATCCCATTAATGAAACGAGAGTATAGCGCCAGGACCATGGCATGTAAACCATGCCGGTCATGACACGCGTGTCATTATTTTCATGTTATGACCTGTCATTTACATTCGTGATGCAGTCATCTTGTGGCATGCCAATTTTCGTTTACATCCCGTTAACGAAACGTGTGGCATGTAAATCATGTGGACTATGACAAGCATATCAAGATTTTCATGTTGTGACCTGTCAGTCATGTTTGCCATGCAGTCATGTAGTGGCATACCAATTTTTGTACACATCCCATTAACGAAACGGCCATGAGAGCACTAAGACCGTCGCATGTAAATCATGTCACTCATGACATGCATGTCATGATTTTCGTGTTATGACCTGTCATTTATGTTTGTGATGCTCTCGTGTTGTGGCATGCCAATTTGCGTATACGCCCCATTAACGAAACGCGTGGCATGTAAATCATGCAACTCATGACATGTGTGTCACGATTTTCGTGTTATGACCTGTCATTTATGTTCGCCATGCAGTCATATTGTGGCATACCATTTTTTGTATGCACCCCATTAACGAGACGACCAGGAGAGCACCAAGACTGTGACATGTAAATCATGCCGCTCATGATACGCATGTCACGATTTTCATGCTATGACCTGCCATTTATGTTCGTCAGGCAGTCATGTTGTGCCATACCAATTTTCGCATACATCCCATTAGCGAAACGGCCAGCAGAGCACCAAGACCGTGGCATGTAAATCACGCCGCACATGACATGCATGTCATCATTGTCATGTTATGACCGGTCATTTATGTTCGTCAGGTAGTCATGATGTGGCATACCAATTTTCGTAAACATCCGATTAGCGAAACGGCCAGGAGAGCACAAAATCGTAGGCGGCTAGATAGATAGATAGATAGATAGATAGATAGATAGATAGATAGATAGATAGATAGATAGATAGATAGATAGATAGATAGATAGATAGATAGATAGATAGATAGATAGATAGATAGATAGATAGATAGATAGATAGATAGATACGCTCAAACTCGCCGAAGTTCGCTAAGAAATGCTTCTCATTTAATAAGCCAACATGCATAAGCAGCTCTTCTCTATGCTTTTGTTTTCTCAATGTGAACGCTCACAATTTCCGCACCATCCGCTAAGTCATGCGTCTTTCCAAACTACTGTGTGGTACAGGATGAACCACGGCTGAACACATGCTGTCGAGGATTGAGCAGCAATGCGTGTTCCTACGGGTGTATGTTGTTTTCTCTCGATTGCCAGCAGACGAGCTGTAACATTGTTGTTTTGTATACGTAGTTCAAAGTCGGTAATGGGGAAATTCTGATGTGCCTGATCGACATCTCCAAACCCGAGAATAGTGAGGGCGGTAGAAAGAAGAGGGCAGAAACATGGCCTCTGCAGCTCACCGCTTCTCAGTCGGAGATGACTCTAGGCTCGACTATTAGGTGTCGGACGTGCCTTCATGGGTTTACACCGAAGGTTTATTACGGTGCTCATGTTTTGTATAAACAGCTCCCTCAGAGGAGGAGCATCCTTTGTATACTTTCCAACTTTTCGCGCGTTCTCCTTTGCCCACTCATCGTTGTCACTGATTGTCGATAAAGGAAGCTAACAGTCCTTGGCTAACCTGAACTGCTGACGTGAAGCTGTCGTCCTGTGGCGTAATTCGCATTCCGTGCTATGGTTTTGCTGTCCTGTAATTCTTGTAGGAGCCGCAATATTTAGACAATACTGCATACAATATTCTCCATTATTAAATATATGGGCAGAGTAAATCCCGCTATATGACAGTAAACATAAGAGAACATTATGAAAAGCCAGGTTCATTGAAGCGCCTTAAAGCAATACCCCACAGGCTAGCAGTGTTCCCACTGAATATTCATTCCGCCCGACACGATGTTTTCTCACATTACCAAAAGTGCTGTTTGTGTGTGTGTGTGTGTGTGTGTGTGTCCGCGCGTGCGCGTCTCACTCAAAGGGAGTGCTAATAAGGCTTAGAAAGCACTCATTTCACCCGGCACGAGCACCCTGGCATCACGTTGCCAGCCATTGGCTATTTGGCGCCTTTCTGGCTATTATGTTGCGCTCCCTCAAGTGGCATTTGGACTGACCTTCTCAACTCCTTAAGGCTAGGAGGACTTCGTTCCATAGGTCAAGGACCTTACTTTAGGTAGCGACGACGCTGTGGACGCTTTGACGTCAAGTCCTTGTTCAAAATCGCACTTGTGGATTTAGTTACTAACGCAAAGCAGCATTCACAATCCAAGCACTATGCCTTTTCGCAGCTACTACATATTGCTAACGGTCATCGTACTAGTTCCTATGCCGGTTTTGTTGAAGTTTAGAAGTGTTAAAGCCCACCGTCAGGGCAGGCTCACATTACGAAGGCTCTTCCTGAGCAAACCACTGTTGAGCAATACCGAGTAGGGAGCACTTTTGTGATGCAACATATGAAGGAAAACATTCTTTTTTACGCGCCTCCTAAAGCCATGTGTTTGGCTGCTGTACGGTTAACCAAATCAATAAGTATCTTTGACTCCGATTTTAATGTCCGTGATAGGCACAGTGAACATTCGAGCCTGTTTCCTAAGGCCAACCTCGTACGACCCTATAAGGAGTACCGGGCCATTGTTCTCTTCTAATACAATACGTAGTCCGAACACCTTTATTTTAATGGCATCAAACGTGTTTGCGTCAACCGTTCCGCTGGGTGAGACTAGTCTTGTGGCCTTTAAATAAGCTTTCACACAGAACTCACCCGGATTATTCACCCAAGCGCATCTGTTCTCCAATGGCAAAGTGTCCGCACTGATAGATCGCTGCAAAAGCTTCGTCGCCCTCCTAGCCTCTCTAAGCCGCATTACATATCATTTAATGACTGCTAATTGTTCAAACAATCCCTCTACTCTGGTCACTAGATGGAGTTCTCAGGTTCAATGTTGTAAGGGTCAGATTCCAATGGTGGCGAGTACGGATTCAGTGGTTCGAAGCACCCTCTCCTGCGTCGCAGATCTCACTGCCGCCATGGTCGGTTGCGTAGGCGCCGCTGGGTACGGAGAGCATGGGGTTAATTGGCGTGTTCATGGGACGATTTTTGAGAGGTAGGGGAAGGGTCATATTCATGACCTTTTCGTGAGAGTAGCGGTCACGACATCTTGTAGTACAGCGACTACGAACTCGCCCAAAACAACTTTTATTTCGTAATTTACAGTCACGGTGTTTAATGAAAGTAATTCTCGGACGTCTCCAAGTTTAAGAAAGGTAAGAAAACTAACACATCAAACGTATAAAGCACGCGAGATACGGCACGTCCGGAACTGCATACCATAGGTGTAATATCTGAGGAGAGTAATTTTGTGCTAAAGAAGCATAAAGCCACCAGGACGCGCGTCCGCATTATATAAGCAATCGCGGGTTCTCTTTAGATCGTTCGAAGGTACGCAAAAGCAACCAATTTAATTATTACGGGTGCCTACCAATTTTTATCAGGCAGCCCATATGTTGGAAAACTTTTTTGCAGTTCTTGAAGTATTCTGGGACAGTCAACATGGCGTTTTAAGTTCTTTAATAAAGAAAAGATACAAAACATTAAGAATGTTGAGCACGGGTGGCGTGCTAATGAATGTGTGATGGGCTTAACGCGGACCTCGGGACACCTTAGGTGGCAGCCGACTATAGCCTTGAGGGGGGGAGCAGAAATAGGATGCCGGAAGAGTTATGCTTCTCCAGTAGAGGAACGAAAACCTAAATCTGCCATCGTTTCGCTGTGCTGCCTTGATTCAAATACCATCCTGCATGTCTAAAAAATAATTCCGCTGAATAGAACTAAGGAATGGTGCTATAGCATCTCTGACCGAGTATGTTGCGCGCCTTTAATTTTCATCCACGACTTCGGTATATTAGGAGAAGTCTTTTAGGGATAGTATTTGAGAAGACAACGTAGACGACGAAGACGAGGAAGTACAAACAGAAGTGATTGGTAGGTAAAGAGAGGGGGAGGGGGAGCTGATATAGAATAAGATCAGACAATATTGAGGCCCCCAGCTTAACCCAGCTTAACCCAGCTTATCCTGCAGTGCCTTTGCAGCATCCTCTGCGCAGGCACTGTCATTTTTTTCTTCAATTGTCTCGACAGCAAACACACGTACTTCTTCCTAAAAACTAGCGGCATTTGATTAGAGGCGCCTCTCTGATGACATTTCAAAATATGTGATGTGCACATCCTTTTTAGTAAGAGCCAGTGCGCTTTGGGTATACGACTGCGTCTTGATATTTGGAACAGTAAACATGCCTTAAAGACAGACTGTACAGCGCTGACTGCACTCTAATCATCACATAGCTGACTCATGGTCAATAGTTGCACCGCCCTTAATTGTCGTGAGTATTAATCATCACTCCTCGCCATGCGCCTCCGCATATATGTATTTCACAGCTAAGGGACGCTGAATCCTCCGGCCCTTTCACCTCGGAAAGCGGAGAGTGCAGCATGTTCCGAGCAGGCACTCTCGCCATATTCCTTTTCATTAGCGGTGAGTTGTTCATCGATCAGCTCTATGGAAGTGAATCTCAGCTGGCAGTTCCTTGAATTTTCAACCAAGGTGAACTTTCCCTCGGGGAAGATTACGCCACTGTAGCAAAAGCTAAGCAATTTGGTGTGATGTATATTAACTGCTTTAGTTATTTTTTTCCACTGAAATGCCACGTGGTAAGCCCTGCGATATTAAGATTGCGCACATGTTTTTGATTCTAGGTAAAACCCTCAGCATATGTGTCGGGGAGGAGAGGTAAACAGCGTCTGTTAATTGATATACTGGTCATGTTGTACACCACCAGGTGACAATATGTATGAAGGATACTGCCGACCATTTTCTATGCTAATGTGTTTGAATATGTAACCAAGACCTAAATGAGCAATAACAGTTTGGTGCCATAACGTTCGACTGTACAAGAGTTTCGCTTTCACGGGGAATATACAAACCGCAAAGAAATAGTTAAGGCCGACTTCTTGATTAGGGCACCGTTTGCAACTTAGGGCACCTTCCAAGACGTAATATTTTTATTGTGTGAAGCAAGGGATGTGGCTCCGTCTATATTAATTCAATGTGTATGGGTATTGAGGATGGTGGCAGTAATGTCAATAAGACTGTTGCACTAGAAGGTTCTTTTGTTTGTGCATGATGAACTTGTGTGTGCAAGACAATACCGATGCTGTGAAGTGAGTGTGATACTGTTATATCGGCGGGATCGGGAGTGGCGCAGAAGACTATACCGTCGTTTCTTGTTGAAGACAGGAGGCTCTAGCCGGTTTTCTTTCAGAGAAAAGCTTTTATGAAGCGGGCATTTGTCCCACATAACATGTTTAATCAAAGAAAACCATAATGACAACCGTCGAAGCTTCTTACTGGCCACATAAGAGCAACACATTCTTTTTCAGTGGTGGCATAGTTCTCGTTACTGTCCAGTAATGTTTTGATGGGTTAAATTATAGCATGCAACAAAATGCTGTCTTCTTGTAGTAATAGAGCGCCCAACACTCATATTCGATGCATTAGTGGACGGTTTTACCATGTGCTGTTTTAGTTCCTTTGTCGTAATTTGTGCTGCTGGTACCCAGGTACTGACACAACAAATAGAATAGGTTGAATAATGAGGTACAATGCTGTACCATAAAAAGAGCCAGGCCTGCGTGGAACCGCAGGACAGTGACAGGGTAAGCGGGAGGAGCGACCTCCTTAGGTCGCTCCTCCCGCTTACCTCTCGCCATAACTATTTTCATTGCGCCAAGTAGGAAAGTACCCTCTATACCTTAATTACTGCGGTATTGTGACGTACAGTCTGTATAACTGCACACCTTAGAGACCTTTAAATTCGTTTTCCCGAGAACCAACCGAACTCTCTCTCGACCCTGCGTCGACGGCGAGCTGCGGTTTGGGCTTTTCCCTGCACAGCTTGTCTGTTGCGCCCGAGGGTGCCTTGCTGCAGCCGCGAGTAGCTCTTCGATTTGCTGAGGGGGCGATCGTACTGAGCAGCCGCTTTGCAACCATCCTCATGATGAAGTCCGTCCCAGAGATCCCGAATCACCGATTAGTATTTTGCTTTCTCCCGACTTTTAGGTCAGCGTTTATTTAAGTTCAACCATTGAAATGTGACACGAGTGTTTATTTCCGGGTTATAGCACTCTATTTTATAAACAGCGGCATCATACTTTCACTACACATGCCCCTAAGCACTGGTCTTATTATGCGATGAGACAATTTTTATTACATAGGGATGCTAAAAATGATGCCCTGGATCACTTAATAAACTTGCTTAGTACTTTCACTGATATAGTGTCGCGAAATTACATTTCCTAGAATGAGAAGCCAGAAACCACTGCTCGAATACATCGTTACTTCATGCGGGAGTAATCCACCGTGTTTACGGCAGTGATGTGGGCGCCTCCACATGCTGCCCCGCCATGGTGGTCTAGTGGCTACGGTAATCGGCTGCTAATCCGAGAGTCGCGGGATTGAATCCCGGCTGCGGCGGCTGCCTTTCGATGGAGGCTAAATGTTCAGGCCCGTGTGCTGTGCGATGTCAGTGCACGTTAAATAACCCCAGGTGGTCGAAATTTCCGGAGCCCTCCACTACGGCATCTCCTATAATCAGAGCTGGTTTTGGGACCTTAAACCCCACAAAACAACAACTCCACATGCTATACGCACATTCTGTGGAAACTGAATTTGAGGAACTCAGTTCGCTTGCGACCAAGGCATCACATATCTAGTGAACTGTGAATCTGGCAGAAAAGTCATGGTTCAATGCAAATTGATTTGCATCAAATGATCTCAAGCAAACGAATTATATAACCTTGTGGATGCTGGTCTCGTCTCCAGGTGTAGTGGTCCGCATAAGCTACCGAAATTTTAAAACAAGCAGGAAAAGTAAGGAAGCTTTATTTCTTAATTGACGAAGCATGTACGGTTTTTTTATTCCATAGGTGAGAAGAATGCTAGTGATAATGCATCTACACGCCGCGTGTAATTTAAGCAAATAAAATACGCATGCAACAAAAAGTTTTGATATGGACCCGTGCCATGCGATGATAGTCTATCGGGTTTGCAGGAGTGGTGGCACATGAGGGTCCGGCCCATCGTCACTACAATAAACCTTTGTGAGTCTGCGTATGGAATGATCCGGCCACCAAATGAAAGTGGATATTTATCCATATGTCACCACGAAAACGCCATAGGAAACGCTTTTGTCCGAAGACAATTTCAGGCCACCCAAATTTAGGCGGCTTGGTACATTTGCTGTTGCTTTCTGGAGACGTTGTTCCGTAGTATTGCGAGAGCGTGCAGCGCTCTAAATGGAGGTGTCGTCCGCATACAGTGTTACGGCGGTCGCATTTTCGATGGAGGCGAAAATGCCAGAGGCCCGTGTACTGTGCGTTGTCAGTGCACGTTAAAGAACACCAGGTGGTCTAAATTTCCGGAGCCCTCCACTACGGCCTTCCTCTCCTCTCTATCACTTTTACTCCCTTTCCCCCACCCCCACGGACGCTTAGCCGTGCTCCCTACATGGGCTGCAGAAATTAGCGTCCTTTCCTAACCGAACCACAATCATCATCATCATCATACAGTGTTACGCTGACGCCATGAAACAGGCTTCTTCGCAGATGCTTGAGCACTAAGTTAAACTCAACCAGGCTTGACAAAGCACCTTATGGTGCTCCCTTTTCGACAGCCGAACGCACTGTGGGATAACCCGAGTACACATGAATACTTTGCGTTCTTGAAGGTGGCCTGCAATCCATGCGTAACGATGAGCTCCAAGGCCAAGGGTTTCAAAGTGTCAACATTGCTGTACATCACAGTATATTTCAATAGCTAAAAATAATGCGGTAAGTAGGCTTCCACACGCCATTTGATCTTCAGTTGGTAAGGTGAAGGCTGAAGGCAATGACATTGTGAATAATTGCAGCCATATCTTGACGGAAACCATTCGTCTCCTCCGGGTAAACAGCCATAGTTTCCAGAAACCAGTTTAGTCTGTTGTAAATCATTATTTTCGAATAATCTTTCTACGCAACTGAGCAGAGATATGGGCCTTAAGGAGGCGTAATTTCTTGTCTACTTCCCCGGCTTCAAAATGGAAATGACGTTTGTAAACTTCCCTCCCATACGAGCCACCCCATTTATCTACGATGCGCTGGGGTATTCCAGAACACGTAGGCGAGATGTGTGACTTATGGGCCAACGTTTCATGACTCACACCATCGTGACTAGTTAACAGTCGCATGTTTGCGTCACCGATTGCTGCTGTAAGCTCATCAAGCATAGAGGGAAAATTGATGTCAGGACGATTGCCTGACATGGACTAAGCTCATGATGTGCAATTTTCAAAGAAGGTTTTGTGCCGCTGAACAGGAGCTAACAATACTTCTCCGCAACCACTTTCAGCGATGTGCCCTCATTCGGTGCAATAAGAGGGTAAAGTATTCTCAGAGAAGTAACCCTTTGTTTTCTGGTGGTGGCGATAGTATACAATTATACTCACTAAAAGTTCATGCCTATAAATCAATGAGAACTGTATTTCGTACACTGTCTGGTTATTGTATATAATGCGTGTGGCGTGTTTATCTTGCATTTTATAGTAATATAAATATTAGCGGTCTTTCTTTGCTTATTATTCGCTTCAAAGTCACAAATGTGAACCATATAATGAATTCAGTATTATCGAAAATTTCACTATATAATGTGCTATACACAAAAGTAATCACATCCCAATGGATATTCTAAAACTGTGATAGGTATTTTTCTGTATTAGTATTTCGCGTCTAGCTTGTTCATGAGTATTCTGATGTAGCTGCTTTGAGTTCCTTTGAATCCTTTGACATACATTAGTCAATTCGCCGTCATATTTGCTCCACCGAGTATTAGTACGGGTGCTTATATTTTTAACTTTTCCAAGACAGCGGGGGGTGAGGCAGGCGAAGCGGCTTTCACTTGGCCGAGGTTTTTCGGACACACAGGTTGTGTCGCACGGGCCTAGGATATCTGCTGAAATTGGCAAGTTTATGAAGTCAGAACCCCTAAGTGGACTACGGACACAGAAATCGTGACTGCAAAATTCTGAGCAGTGAGAAAGTGGCAGCCCTGCGCTTCTTTGGACTGGACATTATAGGTGAACTGAACAGATGAGCATCAAGGTGTTCGGACTGTTCTAAAGGTTTTCCTGAACGTTTGTACCGATTTCAGCCATTCGTTTATTTCACTCGTTGTGCTTTCCGTTGCGCCCATTCCCCCATTTTTGTGTCTGCCGGGTTTATTGTAGCATATATTACAGCGTATTTTCTATAGATTTGTCTATTTGTAAATGAACACGTGGTGGGCTTTGTTGTGTACATCGCAGCAGATGAGGTAATCGCTCCTAGCAAAGCTGTTTTGGTTCGTGTGACTTTCATGTTTGTTTATTTTTTGTCTTGCGTGAAACACATGTTTTCCTTCTGCTCTTTAACGGTCATTTCTTGTTCCTGGTTTTCGGTTCTTTAGAAGTTGTCGGTTCGTTCCCACATAACCTTCGATCCGGATTCTGCATGCTGAAACCCACCACCTTATCCTGAGATTCACTTACGTTGGTTTACTTGAGGAAGTGTTTAACTTATACAATTCAGCTGTTTCCTGCAATCGCTTAAGGAACCTTTCAAGCTTCAGCTTCTCCACCATTTACATAAGCCAGTAAAGCGTAAAGCGTCGCATAGGTTTAGGCGTATGTTTCCTTGTGCCTCTTATTTTTGCTTATGGCGATTGTGTTCAGTTTTCTCGAGGCTGATCATATACAGTTGACTTCAAACTTAAAGTGAATATTGATTTGCTGATTTTATCATAACTTTCTTTTCAATCCCTTCGCATGTCTCTTCAACTCACGAATAAAATGTGTCACAGAGAAGGCATTTTGCTTATTTGTATGTGTGTGTGTGTTCGAAAGATGTGTTTCGGCATTAACATGCGAGTGCATTGACCATTTATGTCTGTTTGATGTTATCGTCATAACCACGAAGAGTGAACATAACAAAATTCGTTTCCCAAGCTAGCGATACATACGTGCATACTAAGTGCAAAATAAAGCTATTGTTACTCCCATAATTTACTGGATATTCTTGCTTTTTGCCTGGAGACAGAACAAATTTAAGTGCGTGCATGACAGTCAATAAGAAAGGTGGGGAAAATATAGGATCAGGCAATAAAGAAGGCTGGCAAGAAATGCTGCCTCATCCAACAATGAATGCTTGCAAAAAATGATGGACAGCCATCAATAAAGGCTGGAAAAAACGGTTCGAGCTGCCATTGTTTATACAAGCTTACCAATATTGAAAATAGAAACGGTGGTCAATATTGACCAAAGCCGTTGTTTCCCAATTTTTCCAACGTTATACAACTGGTATCCAACATTGAACTAATCTAAAGTGTAGCATGGACCCCGAAATCCAATGAAGTTCCAATATTGTATCCAATGGTTTCCAACGTTGCGCGAAGGTCTGTCCAATGTTTTTGTGCTGCCTGGGATACTGGCTTCTGAACCGTCCCCTAGTCCAGCCTGCGCTCGGATAGTAAACGCTGGAGAACTTGCGTGGGCCGCTTCATTGCCGATAAGTCCTGCGTGGGCAGGTGTCCACAGTAAGCTAAAAAAGTGGCATGGCGGATTATGGGACAGAATGGCTAAGGCTGCCCTTCAAACGCTACCCGCTCCGAAGTTGTGTATAGCAGTTTTTGAGTCACTTATAATGAAACATGAATTGGGTATTGTCGTGGCGAGTGCCACCGCCACCTCTTCCGCCTCCTCCGAAGACGAGGCTTGAATGGATGCTGCCGTCCAACACTGCTAGTAGGGTCAACAACTGATATCGCGAATTTCTTTCCGCACGGGTACTCTGCGGCATCGACATGGAGCATGTCCTTGCAATTGAAGAACGTTTTCTGAAGGGCTTTAGCTCGGTGTTGCCTTATACGCTCGTGATGAACAGGATGCATATTTTTGGGGAGAGGAGGGATATCAAACTTCCCATGGATGTGGTAAGGAAAATTAAATTTTTCCTTTGTCATCGGTGCCGGGGAAATATTTAGGGAGCTTATAATGTGCCTGCCAGTGTAGGTGTTCGACAAGCGCTGGCACTGAGCTCTCACGTGGCTTCTGGGAGCTCACTAAATGTATTCAAGGTGCCTGTAGCCAAAAATCTCAGCAGAGGCTGCACTCGGCACTCTAAGGGCAAACTTGTAGAGCTTGCGTGTTAATGCAGTAGTTTTATCTTCTTCAGGTTTGGTTAGTTGGAGATAAGGGAGAGAGAACGTGATTTTACCTATGGAAAATGTCTGTACCAGTCTTAATAAATCTGCTGCGCAAAGACCACCGTGCTTATTGGACGCTCTTCCGATAAGCCGTGTTGTGTTGTCCACGCTGGAGGTAAGCATTTGAAGTGTGTATGTACTTAGCCTGTTAGACTCAATGTACATCCCTAGTACGCGGATTTTGTCTACGACGGGATCTTGTTTACCACCAAGGTTGATCTGAATGTTGGGTCTATCGCGTTTATTAGCTGAGAGGAGTAATAGCTCCGATTTATCTCGTGAGCACTCGAGGTTGATTAACGCAGCTCTCGGAGCCACGGCATCTGCGGCCTCTTTTAAGGTATCTTGAATGTAACCGTCGGAGCCACTTTTCATCCATATGGTAATATCGTCCGCATACAAAGAATACTGGACATCCAGTATTTGGGACAGCACCTCAGAAACAGACCGCATAGCTAGGTGAAATAGGAATGGTGAGAGCACAGATTCCTGAGGTGTGCCGTAGCTACCTAGGGTGATTGGGGGAGAAGTTTGGTCATTGGGAGTCATGATAGCAGTGCGATTGGTGAGAAATTCACAGATGTAGTCATGCATCTTCTTGCCCCAGTTAATCTTATTCAGTTCGCGTAAGATAGATCCATGATCTATGTTGTGGAAAGCACCACGAAAGCCGAGTCCTAAGACGGCTTGGGTGTCTGCTACCGGTAGGATTAAGAATGTCATGCTCGAGTCTTAGCATTGCATCCTGGCAAGAGAGCGACTGGCAAAAGCCAATCATCTCTGGTGGGAATAACCGACTGTCTTCTGTGTTTTTGACTAAGTGATTAAGGATGACATGTTCGAGAGTTTTGCCTAAACATGACGTTAAAGAAATAGGTCTAAGGTTAGCTATGTCTGAGGGCTCATTAGGCTTGAGAATAAAGATTACGTTAGCGGTTTTCCAAGAACTCGGAAGCGAACTGTTATTGAAGCAGTGGTTACAGTATTCTGTAAGGGCGGAGATCGATTTGTCATCCAGATATCGAAGTAATTTATTAGTTACGTTATCGATAGCCGGGGCATATGTAGTTTTAGGAGAAAATAGGGCATGCCGAACTTCTGTCTCCGTAATCGGAGCGTCGAGGAGTTCGTTAACCTGGCCTATGTAATCAGATTGCATTCGGTTTGCTGTAAGGAGTAAATGAAGTCTTACAAGCTCCTTAAAAAGATAGGTAATGTAATTATTGTGTTCGTGCAATAACCGAGTAATGTAATGACTATGATAAGCCCGCGATGTTTATGGTTCAAGAAATGTCTTAGTAATTGCAAAATCTTCTACCTACATAGATTATCACGCATGCTTTCGCATATTTGGCCCCATTGTTTATTTATTAGTTGGGTCGCATATACTTGGATATCGTGATCTAGTCTAGCTACACGTATACGATACCTACAGTTGTGGCGGCGTCTTTTCCTCCGTTTTAATGAGGATTCCTTCACTTTCCACATATGGAGTAGCTTGGCATCAACTGTTTGAAACGGATTATCAGATGCCGTAGTTCTAGTATGTTCCCCAACGTCCTCTTGGAGTTGACTGATCCAATGTTGTAAATAAAGTATGGAACTGGGAGAATTATTCGCGCGTGTTTTCAGGAATTTGTCACCGTCGGTAAGTTTAGGACGCTCAGTGTTAAAGGGCTTGTGAGAGAAATTAACAGGGATCTGAATGACGTAGTGATCGCTACCGAAATTAATTTGAGGCTTTTCCCACTTAGCTAAGCTAATCCGAGAGGAGAGGGTGAGATCCGGTGATGTCTTTGGAGACACTATGCCTAAGCGGGTAGGCGTGTCGAAGTCATTGTGCAATGTGACTTGATGATCCTGTACATGGGCCCATAAAGCACGTCATTTAGGTGTGTACTTTGTGCGACCCAATAGCTGATTTGGGGAATTGAAGTCACCAACAATGAGGAGCGGGTTTCTCCTACGTTGCTGTTAAGCACGAGCAAATAGCGCGGTGCACCGGTGGTGTTTAGAGTTGGGACTGCTGCAAACGTTAAGGAGATCAAGGGGATCCGACCTGGTCTTTTCAGGAAGTATTTTTATGAAGTCGTGAGCAATGTCGATACAATCAAAATAGGAGCAAGCAACAGCTAAGGGCTTTTATGCTAAGATTGCAGTATTGGTACGTTCGCATCTTGTACACTGGAATGTGTTGTAACCAGATAATTTAATGTGACCATTCGTTTCTTGTGAAGCAACAAATGCTGGTTTTTTTCGTGAGATTGGCTATGTATTGCTGCAGACTGGCCTTCTTTTTGGAAAAGCTCCTGCAGTTTCACTGCCACACAATTATTTCGGAGCGCTTAAGGGATGCGGCCACGCAATCGGTCAACATTGTGAAATTCTTTATGAAATTCTGTGGTTACTTAATACCCTCGAAGAAATCGCGTAAGTCCAGAGAAGATCTCAGCTGGAGCGCTTCACTTCACCGAAGTTTGCCAAAGTATCCTGGCTAAACTAGGGATCGCATACCACAGCCAGCACGGCCCGAAATTCAGCTCCCGTGTCTAATCCGACACAGCGTCGGGTTCAGTTTCTAGAAAGGTGCACCCAACGTAGAACCAAGGTACAAGGAAAGCCAGAGCAACGGCCATGATTTGCTAGTATGGCGAGGAAGTGCGTTTTGTCGACGCCGCTGCATACAGAAATCGACATGACTTTTCAGCGGTGGTAATAGACACTATCAGATCAAAAGCGCCTGCAGGATTAACTCGGAGCACTCGGAAGTTGCAGAGGAAGTTGTCATTGCCCTAGCCCTAGCCGACAACGGCGCAGAAATCGTGCTCAGAGACTCCCAACAGCAATCCGTAATGTCGCCAAAGGTAGGGTATCGATTACAGCGTACAACATTCCAAAGAATTACGGTAGGCCTAAGGGCTACAGCTTACTCGTGTGGTTGTCCCGCCACGGTGGTCTAGTGTTTATGGCACTTGGCTGCTGATCCCAAGGTTTCGGGGTTGTCACTGTCACGATTGTTACCGTGTGCACAATGGCCTTGGCGGATGATCATCATCGGCGCTGTAGACTGGAACACCTTGTGTTCTCGACAAAATAGCGATCGCTAGAAGATGCCTAAATCGACCTATTACGAAAAGCGGTTACGGCAATCTAGCGTTTAGCGTGAAACAGAATCGTATATAAGCCCAGCGTAATTGCAATGCATAGTTCACGCCACGCACAGCGATTTCTCAGCGACACCAGCATCGCAACCAACTGCACCGCCGGTAGCCCATTTTTGATGTGTTATTTTATTTCGAGCACAATATAGAGCGGCAGTACAACTTACAAGACGACGTGTCTCATCAGCGTAAGTGGCCGGTGTTATCATACTCCTACTGGGGTACCGTCGCACGAAGTTTTGAAGCGGTAAGGCCTAGTGACGACACCAGCGCCGATCCTTCGGGTGTAAGGGTGGTTCGCACAGCGGGCTGCCGCTTTTCCGTTGTTTTGCACCTGTCGCGAATGTTGCTTGCCGACTCATCCATATTTTATACAGCAGGAAATCGCTTGTCGCTCATGATATTCCACCGACACTTAGCACCGGCCCGTAAGTTCTTGCTTACGGTGCACGGCATGTCATCGTTCTCCTAAGGTGTACACGCCTTTAAGCTCCTCCTGACCACGCCTACTTATGTGGCGGTCCTGTCATGGCGATCGTTTTCCATTTATTCACATCTAGTGCATAAGTGAAGTCCGGTATTAACTGCACACCGTACACGGGAAGTTTTACTTTGACATAACGCGGAAAAGCGCTGCTTCAACTGTGTCTTCAGTTCATGTCGCTATTGTGCGTTCTTGGCGTCCCACCTCTGCACGATACATGCTCCGAGACGTACTTACTTCTTTTTTATTGCAAATAATTCAGCGAATACGGTAACAGCAATGCAAAGCGGCACATGCGCATTAACTATAAAGAGTTTATGGCCAGGTCTGATATTTACGTTGTCGACCTTTCTTTTTTCTCTGACAGGACTGCGTTGGACAATAATTTAGATAAGCACGTCCGCAAGAGGTCCTGAGAGTTTTCCGACGCATGCAACCATCGTCCACGTCTAGGACGATGGTTGAATGCCAGTAAACAGCGCGCAGTAAGCACACCCGTACAGATGCGCTCAGAGGACTACAATTTAGATGGCGGCGGCGCCGCTCCGGAAGCTCGCTCACGCGCAGATCCCATGGTGAGATCGAGCTATAGCTCTTTACGTTTAAAACCGTCGTCCGGTGGCCGTCGTGAGAGCTCTTACACAGGTCCGTGTTTGCAATGGGAAAGGGACTCAGAATATGAGCACCGAAGGCGGGCGCTCGAGCAAATCTCAACATGTTATTCACCTAATACAACCACCATAATCTAGCATTGAGCTGAAGTCTCGACACAAAAAGAAAATCGTCAGGAGAGAATAACCATGACTACAACTTCAACTTCAAGATTGGTCTAATTGCAATCACTTGGTTTAAAGGGGTTAACGTGGTTGCCGGAATAGTTGGTCACATGTAGTGGTGTTCACCTACCCACCTTTTTTGCTCTTAAAGCGGTTATAGAGGGTGACGAATGAACGTATTAAGTGGTGACGGTTGGCTTGTGGTTGGTTCAATAAGTTCAGGACGAACGATGACTACGATAACCTACTTTATATACCCTGCTTGCGGAGTTCGTGCTAACCGTAACTAGCGGTATTAAGAGGAAGTAGAGAACTTTTGACGAGATCTAGAGAGGGAAATCTTAGTCGCTACCATATACTGGGGAAGGCAGTGATGGTAATGTAAATGTTAAGCCGGAATAACATGACGTTGCAAGCACACCAAAGGTATAAAGCACGATTGCCATTTGAATACCATCATAGATTTTGCTAGCGATTTTTCCTGGAAATTCTGTGATGTTATGAGAATTGGTTTGTGAATCCTCTCGGCCACTTTTAGGTCTTCTGTAAATACATCATATTTTGTACAGATGCGACTCTGTTCCTCGAGAGGTGTGTCAAAAAACTCACGTGGTATGCTCCTTGTCCATGCGCACGTGGATAACGGGGTAGAGCAGGAGTGTGCCTCCACTGTGGGTAACTGGTGCATCCTTAACATGTACTCCATATATTTGATGACTGAATAGGGAAGGACGCTGTCACTCCTTGGTATATGTAGTAGAAAAGTTCCGGCCATTCCGTAAAGGCACCTACAGTTCGCGAGGAACGCTACTGGTACCAATGGCTTATGCTGATTAAGTCTCACAGGAGAGGCAAAATACGCGATTATTCCATTTCCTGGAAGCCTGAAGTGCGGGTGAGGCACACTGAGAATCCCGTACACATTAGAAATCATATGATTCACTTACGAGAGAACCCGCACTTGGCCTTATGCCGAAGTGTTCTCTGTAGGAAATCTGACCTATCACTGCTACACAGGACGTTAGCTTCATGTCATTTAACTTATTAAAAATCATCTAGTCTCGTCGCTGTACTATGTCAGAATTGTTCTATAGGTCAGCTGCCAATGAACTGCAAACACGCTTCAAGTTAGTCACCGCAGGAAAAAATATTTTTTTTTGAAATACTCATGTCATTTTCTCATGTTAGCTTCCTAAGGCCTAGCCAGGTTACTCTGCAGCAACAGAAAGGTCCTGCGTCCAACCGCCTGAGCTCGGTTCATAATGGAATTATGCAAGTAGATGTAACAAAGCCGATGCGCGAGCTGCGGATTGATTGATTGATTGATTTGTGGGGTTTAACGTCCCAAAACCATTTCTGATTATGATTATGATTTATGATTTATGATTATGATTTATGATTATGAGCTGCGGCACCTTGCCTTCATAATACACTTGTCACACACACTGTCACTTTATCGGCCAAGGCAAGGCATTAGCTCTCTGGAAAGGATCAGTCGGAAGAGTCTCACTCAATGTGAATCACCAGAAAATTCGTAGGCTCTCTGAAAACGATCACACGGATGGTTTTGACTCGCTAGGCAACGCTGCAACGCTTCCAGTTTAGTCGCTGCAGTATGTCCGTGATCACCTTTAATTTGTTGCATGCAAAGCCAATCTACTCGAAAGGGTCAAGTTCCAGAGGCCTTTTGCACGGCTGCGCGTACGGGCGTCCGCTCGAAAAGATCTAGTTGTCCTGTGATTTTTCAGAATAAAAAAGAGCAACATTAGCTCTAATGGGGCGTGGCTCCACAAGCTCGAGTCCAGCCAGCCGGCACCTATTTTGAAATTTGACTTCTAACTTCTGTAACTTGGCCTCAAGTATCCCCATGGCAGCGCTTTTTGCCAACGCGAAGCACACACTTGATGCGTTTTGTTGTGGTTGTTTTGTGAACTAGATACTCCAATGGAGGCCCGCGTGGCGTGCCCGCGAGAGAATGCCTCTCTGGGTGTAACCGGTTTTGCTCAATTATACGCATTCTTTAACAGTATTTTGAGCATCTGTTCCGGAGCGTGACCGCAACGAGGTAGACGCCGACAGCCCAGGTTCATAATGCACTTGGCTCCTAACGTGGTGCCCTTCGCGGGTTAGCGTCTCCCATCAGTGAGAACAAGTTGTCTACAATGCGATATATTTTTCATACAATGATTATCATCATCATAATCATGAGCTTATTTTATGTCCACGGCAGAACGAAGATGTCTTCCAACGATTTCCAATCTGCCCTATCCAGGGCAAGTTGGTTCCACTTTATACCCGCCAACTTCTTAATTGCACTGCTCCATGTAGCCGTTTGCCTGCTTCTGTTGCGTTTTTGCTGTCTTGGTAATCATCCTGTCGGTATAATTGTCAATTTCCTCCACATAATAAGCCCTGCCCAGGTGCAGTTTCCTTTTTTAATTGATATAAGAATTTCACCTACTCCTGTCTTTGCTCTTATCCATACCACTCGTTTACCTCTTGCGGTAACCCATTGAACGACGCGGCCCAAGCTCTCAAGTGCGCATGTGCGCAATCTTTATCCCCCTTCCCTCTCCTCTTTAGTTTCCTATATATATCCACGAGTGTTAATAAAACGGGTGCATTTGTTTCTGTTGGCATGGTCCGACTGTCACGTTTACTGATGGAGCGACGTGGCCGCCTCCCAACTAACATCTCTTAAAGTTAGACCTTTTATTTTTTATTCCATTTCATGCTCCGTGCTTCTCAATTTCATCACTAGTTTTTCAGTTAACCCGCATATTTCTTCCCCGTACGTTGTACTTGGAGAATGCTGTGATTAGCTACTTTTCGTTTTAGTCATAGTGGCGTTTCCAGTGATGGTGTGGGAACGTCCCACGAGTGCACTCCATCCCATTCTTATTCTACGAAGGATTGATTTATTTTTCATGAGCAGGCGTCTCCGTCAATAACTACCCGATATATTCGTATTCGTTCGCACATTGGACGGTGCGTTCCTAATTTTAAATTCATGTTCCTTGCTTCTTCCGTGTCTAACTCCTTTCTTCATCGATGAACACATCGCAAAATACGATTTAGAACAGGCAATGTCGCAGGAGCCAAGGTTTCGACAAGTGGACTTGTCTTCGTCAGGGCGGCAAGTCCACTTGTCGAAACGTTGGCTCCTGCGATATTCCCTGTTCTAAATCGTATTTGGCGATCGTTTCATGGATTCAAGCATCCATGTTCCCTTAGCTTGTCTTCTGGTTAGAATTTCCTCTCTTCATCGGAATTTTTCGGCTCTTCTCTTGTAGGAGTAATGTGCCTGCGCAATCTGTATTGATGTTGCCTAGTGTTTGCACGTACACACCACGTACACCTTCCAGTCACTTGGGATTAAAGAATAATTAAGGAGTTATCGGAAAAGTGCCTCGCATGTAGCACCCAGCTGCTGGCCCTATTTAGTGCTACAAGGTATCAATAACGTAACAATTATTTATGTACTGTTGGGTTATAATTCATAAAGTGCAGCAGGAAGAACGAGGACAAGCGCAGGTTCTTTTATGTACATGGCTAGAGTTGCATGCCCGGATCATAAATCTAGTTCGTTTCTGGGGTTCTACGTTCGAAAACCACGATATGACTATGAGAGAGGCCGTTGTGGAGGGCTTCGGAAATTTCAACCGCCCGGGGTTCACTGCTTTCACAGATTAGAAGGGCCTCAACACTTTGCCTCCACCGAAGTGCAATCCACGTTGCCGTCATTCCATCTCGCGATCTTAGGATCAGCATCCGTGTACCATAGCCACTAGAGCACGACGGCGGGGTGTATCATCAGTCTGATTTATCACGAGACGTAATAAAATGAAAGGCACAACTTGTGACGCCAATGAACAACTTGTGACGCCAAGACCCTGAACTTGTGAAGGGAGTGAAGTGAGTAGACAGCGTAAACACGATAACACGTTCGTTACACCCTCCGTGAGTATAACGCACGAGCGCTAAATGAACGCATAATCAACTTTACAGGCAATTCTCTTGTGATATTAGCCCATAACCTTACGTTCTGACAGCCCACTTGGTCCCTTAAAGGTAAATGAACACAACGCGAACTTTACAAACACTTTTCTCGTGATGTTAGCCCACAACATTACCTTCTGAAAGCCTACTTGATCACTTCCACTCACTGCTAATCTGAAAGTACGAAAGTGTCAGCCGTCGTAAAACGGAGCCTAGCACTCCTTTAGAAATTTTGGTGCTAAAGATACCTGCTGCCTAATACTGACAAGAGCAGCCTGAAGATTTGATTATTCAATTCGGTGGAAAAACAGCTCCGACAAAGTTGAGTGTGCATAAGGTACACTGATAATTCAGGACGGACTAGGAACCATATTAATCATTTATCACAGGACCGGCTCTTTTCCTTGTAAGCAAAATCACTTCCTCAAGCATCCCTCACCACTCACTGCTACAAATGACATTCGCTGTAAATAATTCAATGTGTCTGGTCGTTGCAGTGCGATGCATTTGATCTAGGGGTCAGGTTTCTATAAACTGCAGGCTTCAAATTATGCATTAATGGAAGACGGTTTCATGCCAAATGTCCATATCCATCTATCCTCCTGTTTCCGTATCGCTTCAGCATATTCCTCAGCAGCGCAACAAACGTCAAGCGCCAATCGATGTGAGCTTCCCTAATAGCAGGAGAATCCTATTAGCTGGGCGGTGGAATGTATCTGACGATTTCTGTCATTTCTAAAGCAAAATGTAATGACTGCCAGCCAAGGTTTCTTATAGTAGTTGTTGCTTCTGCATTAATCTCGATATTGAAGAAAACAATACAGTGAATTTCTAATCAGCTTCATTTAATTATTGGCATATGGGAACATCACGTATTATAGTCTCTGTTGCACTAAGAGTCTCATATTCGAGAGCGACACAGCAGTGGTTGCGGGATCCGCACACTGTCTTCAATAAATGGAGAGTGCTCAGAATGGGCTATTCGCCATTGATAAAAAACTGTATTTTTGGACAATATATGAGTGCTAAACAGTGGCGCAATATTCTTCGCACCATGGAAATTGCCGCGGCACTCAGTGAGGTAGGGGTTCTAATGGGTAGAGAGAGCGCAAATACAAGGAATGGGGATCGTGCCACTCGGAGATTACGTGTGTGGGAAATATATCTAATGTGCAGCATCACCAGCGAAGCATGTTGACGACTTTGAATTGGTCATTAAGTCTTGCTTTAGCAAGTTTTCAAGTCAAAATGCGCCCCACCACTTTTCCGCCGACCTATTCGCAGTCTTTTGATTTATTCGAGCGTTGCTCATCATGCTCAGATACGTACTCCTGTCTTTAAAGAGAAATTACATAATTATTGCGTGATTTCGGTACCATTATATGATGCGGCATCCTGAAAGATGAAGAAATAGTCAAGATAGATGGACGGACGGACGGACGGACGGACGGACGAATGGATGGATGGATGGATGGACGGACGGACGGACGGACGGATGGATGGATGGATGGATGGATGGATGGATGGATGGATGGATGGATGGTCGCAGCCCTGGCAAAAACAAGTACACTTGTCGAAACGTTGGCTCCTGCGACATTCCGTGTTCTAAATCGTTTTTAGCCATCTGTTAAAATTAAGGATTACACAGCTTGAGATGTAACGTAAAATTATAGCTGTGCCATTAAGAGATTTAAAAAAAAAACGAGCGTATGCACAAGGGAATGAGCAGGACTAGCTGATACCACTGAGGCAATTAAGATGGGTAAGGGGGCCCGTTCCCGACGTGTAAGGAGGTGGAGAGAAAGCAGAAGTTGCAAAGAGTAAGACGTAGACGCAGCGCCTCTTCCTCAGGCCGGCTGTACTAATCTACCCACCATCTTTGTCCTCCCCTTCGCTGTCACCACGATCCTAGCACGAGCTCTTGAGCCCCAGTACAGCTTTTCGCCATTGCAGTGCGCAGCCTGAACGACAGAATGGACCTCAAGAGAGTAAAACGCACCAGATAAAGGCAAAAATTTGGTAGGGGCGAGAAAACTAAAAGTTCCCTTGCATTTATAAAGTGTAATGAACAAGTCCATGACACCATTGTCCGCGACATCAAACAATCCAGTCCATTTGCCTTAGGGCAGCCTCCTATTCAGAAGGAGGGCGGGAACTTCGTTATTTTTGACTAGCTCAATTTTTATGCCATCAAACGTGTGTCCTTCTACTGCTCGGCACAGTGAAACATTTGTAGCTTTTATAGATTATCACACAGACCTGCTTGGGATTGTTGCTCTCGAGCGCATCTGTTCTGAAATTGTCAAGCGCGCTTCCTTATGAAGGTCGTTGATCTCTGGATACCTTAGATTGCATTGCTCTTCTAAGTGGCACATGTACAAAGTGACTGTGTTGTTCCTTAATGAACATATTCTGTTCGCATCCGGCTATGAACCGTAATGCGAAATGAGGAAATGAATTTTGAAATTAAACTATAAGAACGCCAGACCCCGTTGCAGTGGGAATCATGGAAATGCGAAATACGCATCAGGAACGTAAAATAGATCTGCATTGTTGTCTTGCTATACTGATTTTGGTACATATAAAGTTAATGAAACCACCGCAAGAGCACCAAGACTGCGTCATCTAAACCATGCCGCTCATGACATGCCCCTCATAACATGCATGTCATGTTTCTAATGTTATAACTTGTCATTTACGTTAGTCATGCAGTCGTGTTGTGCCATACCAATTTTGGTATACATAGCATTAACGAAACGCGTGGTATCTAAATCATGTCGTTCATGACATGCATGTGACGATTTTGATGTTCTTAGAATGTGTCACCATGGTCGTCATGCATTGTTGTCTCGCCATACTAATTTAGGTGTATATGAAGATGACGAAACCTCCACAAGAGAACCAAGACCATGGCGCGTAAATGATGCCACTCATGACATGCGTATCGCTACCGGGGAGGACCAACGTAAAGGTTAGATGGCGCGGGCAGGAACCCTATTGTTGGAGTCCTGTAGAGAAAATACAAATCTGTCATCGTTTGGACCAAGGTATAAGACAGTGTGACCTTCATTCAAGCACTGTTCCACATGTCTAAATGAATATACTTCCACTACTTAAAGCTAAGGATTGCGCGACGCAAGAGCCCTCGGCCCCATAAACAAGTTCGGGGTGAAGGATATAGTAAGAGTTCTTGAACTGGAAGGTACCGGGAGATCCTGACTGCTGCCTGTGCTCCACCGTCATCTCTCGTGAATACACATAAATCTACGCTCACAGCCCTCTTTTCTGGCCGTAATAATTTGGTGCAGGTGCTAGGTAAATCACGGAACTTCACCAAGGGTACCACATATCTGCTACCGCGGTGCCGCATCGTCGACGAATCAACAGGAGCTTAGTACTCGGTATCAACGCTCATTGTCTCATCCCCGGGATCCGATGGGAAGAACAGTGACGTCGAAGACTGGCTTCCGATGTACGAGTGAGCGGCCGACCTTAAAGGGCAACTCCGGCGATTTTTCATTGCCCACTGATCTGGATCAAATTTTCAGTATATGTTCTCGGTGCTACAATAATTTATGCGAAGCCAGGTGGTTGCAAATCATTTAGTTTTCTTGAAAATGACTTTTAAAAATTTTTAGCGGATTTTCACGCGGACCACCCTGTGTTTTGACGTCATTAACTTCAGTGCTGCCTACCCGATCAGGCAGGCCGTCAAAAGCGAAACGGCGATTGTTCAGCAGACAAATCGTCGCTGTCAAGTTCAGAGAAGCTAACATAACTCAATGCATTGTCGGGTGAACTCGCGACTATGATTTTTATGGCACTAGCTACATATTTCTGACGGCAGGGAGGCTATGACGTCATCGCAAACGCTGCTCGAAGCGTCTACCCGTTTCAGTTTCGGTTGGAACACGGTTCACTCGGTCATTTAAAATTATTGACGCGTTTCTGAGCAAACTAGACCAACCTGGCTGCCATAGGACTACGAGTATCATCTATATCAGAACATCGTGAAAAAACCTCCGGAGTTCCCCTTGAACAGATGGCCACTAGAAAAGGCGCGTCAATGGGTCAATAGTACGATACGTATGAACATGACCTAGGGATCTGGATGTCTCCACGTGAATGAATGAAAGACCTGTTGCTCATTAGTTGGCCGAAAACAACTTGCATGCGACACTCAGACATCAATCGTATTCTAAATTCTACATCATGTACATTCATAATGCGCTGGTCCTCTGCTTCCGGGTTAATAACACCATGACGGAGGAAGGCAAGATTGGTCGTATGCTGAAGGGTATCACAAACAATGCCCTCAAGCGTCTGGTGTACAAATACTCACCTCACTGGGTGCCTTTGTAAACGAGTGTCAGAGTTTTGATATAGCGGACGACCTCTACCTCGCTCGAGCGTTGCTGAGGCTTCGACCTACAGCCACTACATCGCCATGCGTAGCCCGGCCATGATACATACAACCAACGAAATCGGACGACAAGGCACGCATCATTCTGCACGGTCTTGAGGACACCCTCTGTATGAGGTTCGTAGGTGCTCTAGGCATACTGCCTAACATCTGGCTTATGCGGCCCATCGTGCAAGAAAACATAGTGCGTTTGGTCATTCCTCCGGTCCTACGACTAATTAACACGAGCGCTTACAAGCATTGCCCTAGTTCCCTGCATGTACAAGGTGTTTTCCACCCTATCGCAAACCAGCTGAGTGGAGTAAAGCGGACATTATACCTAGATGTTTCAAATGATGTCGTATGGAAGATATGCTCCCTCCATGCATAGCTACTTCTCGGTGGTGTTCTAGCTGGCATCGCCCCGTGTTCGACAGGTGTCCTTTTACGCCCTTCATGTAGACTCGCAAACTCGTGCGCCGACAACAGCGCGGCCCTCAAGATCGCTAGTCACGGTCGCGTCTTATTCGCGACTCCTCACGCGCATCTGTGATCGGTCGTTTCAGTTTTGCAGACTATGCAGTGCAGCTACCACAGGCGAAGCTACAGCGACACCCCGGCCTGGAAATCTTTGGCTACGTGTTTAAACACCCCTGATATTGAATTTGGTTGATTTCCAACCATTATCGTATCGTAAGTGAAGTCGTCGTGGCAACGATGCATGCATGCCCTTCATGATTTTTGACTTTTCGACGCATGCACATCCCCATGGCAACACGATTGCGCGTATGCCGGCGTAAGAATTTCGGATCTCTTCTTTAGCATTTCGATCACGCGCAAGAGCAAAGGGCCAAAGACGCTGTTCTTCCTCGAGAGTTGCAAATATTCATTGTCTGTAGATGATCGCTCCTTACCTCCTTCCATAGGAAACAATAGCCCTTCCTTTGCTTCTTCTTGTTTTATCGCGATATCTTGTAGTTTGACGATCGCAGCTTGCACGAACATATGATGTTACTCATTGCATCGATGCAGCTAATGCAAGCCGCGTTCACTGGCAGCCGTATCTGGCCTGCGCAGCAAAAGGACGGTCATACAGATAGAGGCCAATATGGTGGCAAGGACATCGTTGAGTCTTCTCGTAACACGCGAGCATCCCCAATTCCTTTAGTAAAAAAAGGAGTACTCATGGCGCTTCTGCGTGAAACACCGTTCCCTCAACAAGGTAGCAGAAAAGACAACAAAATAAACACAGGTATGCCAAGCCATCAAAATCTCCATCCCCTCAGTTTCCCAGATTGCCGCTTATGCGTTCAGCAGCACCCATGAACACACGTTTCACTTCTGTGATATAGTGGTTCCGAACACGGCGGAATCAACGATATCGTTTTCACTAACGGCCATAAGCACCTATTGCATATTTTCTCAATGGTATACACTGTTAACACTTTCTCAAAAGGCTGTAAGTGTTGTTTTTCATAGGCATGTCAAAATCTCAAAACTACGGACATTATCGCTTTTTCAAGGAAGCGAAGACGCCCGCTTGTGCAGAAGAGATTTTCCTAAAGGCGTTGCCCTAGTCAGGTAACTGAATCATTGAATAAACTTATTTTCGAGCATAAGTTCTTTAGTGGTCGCTAAGTTATCTGCAATTGGAGACCAATGCACCCGCCACCGCCCGTGTCCGTAACGAGTCTCGGCTCCAGTGTGGGAAAACTCCATCAGTGCAGGGATTTTCACTCAGCTGAACAGGACAGTTTCCAGTACATACCTGAGTGCATCGGCTGGGCATCTTACATTCGCAGGAACAAGGTGCGATAGGGTAGTGGTGGTATTTCAAGATACAAAGCAGGAGACGCCAGTGTACAACCAAACAGAACGACGGAGAAGAGGGCGAAGCAAAACAGGCAGGCAGTTAAACTAGAAGACGAGGGGAAGAAGCAGCGGGAATTATTCCATTCCCGCAGCTTGTATGAGAATGAGAACACGCAATGAAATTCAGCTTACGCAGTGTCCTTACGGTGCCTCCTGCGCAGGTCGGCGAGTTCTTCCCTACAATAAAGGTTAAGAGTGCTATGGAAAGAAATTTCGCAAAATGTTCTGAATTTTGTACATCGCAGGTGGCTAAACATGTCGACGTGAGTTCGCAATACTTTACGTAATACTGCGAATTCGTTGACACCCCATGCAATATATGGCATGGTTTCTTTGCATGTGTAGGTAAGATGGAGCGAAAGGCACGTGAGGACCAGCTGTTTTTAAGTACTGCAATACGAACGACGCCTGAATGGGTTCCTTTAACCATCGTTCGCTTTTTTTTTTTTTGCGAAAACATTTTAAAGTGTGAAAAAAAGGCAGTTTATTTCCCATTGCTCTAATAGTACAAGACACCAGTACAGAAACCAAAGATCAGGAATCCAAGCACAGAATGAGGAAAAAAGCTGGACTTCCTATCTCGAACACTCAGTAGTGCTCAACCTGAGCAGCCTAACTGCTCGCACAATTTGAACATCTTTTTTGCTGCTTATATTTAGGCATACAGACGTATTTTCTTCGGAGGAAACTAGCAAAGGGGCACCTCTTTCTAATGACATTTGAAAGTGTCGTCAGTGCACATTCCTCTTAAAAACAGCCTGTTTATTTTCAACAAGCCATTGACTGCACTTCGACATTTGAAATGGTCAACACACTTTGCAAGGGAGTGAATCACCAGATGCTGGCTTGTCCACGTAGTGCTGACATGTGGTCAGCAGTCGTCGTGAACATATCTCATCACCCCACGCAGTTCTTCTGTATATATAATCGTCACAATAGACTCCTTCACCACTGCACAGTTTTTCAGGAGAAAGGCGAGACTACAGCATGTTTCGAGCAGGCATGCTTGCCATCCTCCTTCTGATGAGCGGTGAGCTGTTCCTAGAAATTTTTTAAGCGAATTAGTCTCGCCTTCCACTTCTTTCACTTTGAACCAGCATAACGTTTTCTGCTAGGAAGACTGCTTGCTATAAAAAGGTGCGCGGCATACTAGTTCCAACTACATGTACCTACTTTCAGCTGTTCCTGCCCGCAGTAGTAACTAAAGCCATGTCGTATTTGCCGCGCTGCGATAACCACGGACACAGGTTCCACTCTCGTCCATGCGTCCCGCGTATTGGTGTAGGTGAAATGCTCACCAGTACCTGCTTACATATGTAAGTGAGCTTCGCGGTGACAAGGTTCCAGAAATTGTTTCTATGGCACACCTATGGCTGACATCTTGGTCCGCCCTACGGAATATGAGTACACGGTAGATAGGCATGTCGGGCATGTTATAGAGCACGACGTTCCCATGATTATAAGACCTACACAGCAGTGCATGTGCACGCATATTGGAACACGCACTACAGCGTCTCTCGCAGTGACGCTCCACAAATCGAACAAGCCCTCTCGCAAGGCAATCCAGAGATAACCGTTTTGCACAATTTTCTCAAAACAATTCTTACAGTAGCTATATTAATGCTGCTTTAGCATTTTTTGTATCCGTCGCCACGCACCTCGGGTTCGAAAAATTATCGAATAACAAAACGCATTGTTGGGGCAATCTCCTTAAATGCAGTACAGGTGAAAGAATTCTCTTTTTCTTTTGTAATTATGTCATAGGAAATTCGGAATCCTTTGAATTGTACCTATTTATACGGCGCTTCTGTCTTTGCGTAATGTAGTTGCTACATACATGGTATGCAAATGTAATTGGCGCTGAGTTCACAAGCTTCTATAGTGGCACGGAGACTTGTCCTAAGTATGGTGTGTACCATGTTGCTCATTTGGTAGAGCATCTACATGCTCTGAAGCTGGCTGGCGTTTCTTGTAATGACACAACGGGTGCGTCTTGTGCAGGAGCTTGGCACAGTGACACGGCACTTTATAATTTTTAATGCCTAAGAGCTAAGGAACTTGTGCCGTAGAAAATCGTATGCTGTGCTTCCCCTTGTCCATTCCCCCTCACCGTGACTTCCTTTTCCCACCCCACTGTTACACTATACAATGCTGCGTTATGATATTCGACGGACAGAGGGCGATTTGTCACAGGCGGATCCGAATTGCCCGGCTATGTGGTAGGATTTACAGCGACAATTCCTGAGGGTACAGTTTTTCGAAAAGCAATATGTTGTCGGCTTTCACCCCGGCCACATATTCGAGGCTGACTATTGCCTGTACGATTACCCTGTCCAAGATAGCCGCGGGTCCCGGAGGAAGCGCGCGGTTAGAGGTGTTCAGCTTGCCATTGCGGGAAAGGTCATGGCTTGCCGGAAGTGGTTTGCCGTGATAGTGCACGCAATGTTCCCGTCTTGTGCCGCCATGCTGGCGGCCACGATGCGTCGCCTGTAGTCGATGAGCTTGTTGAGACCTCAAAGCTCGAGTAGCAGTGCGAAGAGCTTCAATGTTCCTTGCAATTTCTTCAGCTTTGACTATCGAGAAGTCATCGACAAGGCTCGCTACTCCATGCATAATGTGGCGGCATACTCGTTCACGAAACATGAGTCCCAAGCGGCATTGTAGCACCCTTTCGTTCAGTGTCATGATAGACTCTAGAAACGATTCACCCGGAAGCTGTTTTCTTCCCGTAAATCGATGGTGTCCTGCGAAAATGTTCGTTACTGCGGTGAAGAGTTTGTCCAGTAGCTTAACAGCTTCATGAAATTCACATACGACCGGAGTCCCCACCGGAGTTTCCGCTGAAGACGCTACTGCAGACGTTGTATTGCTTGCAGCTTGTCTGGCTTCATAGTAATGCGCGTCGCCCATATATCTTCTGTCCTTTGCGACCCAGCAGGCTCATAAGCACAGGTGTCCGACGTCGTTCTTCCACTCGCTGCCATCGGCCGATCCAAAGTGCCTGTGAAAACAATTTTTTCCATCTTAACAAGGCATTTGAAGGGGTGTTGGCGTTTTCAGAAAGACAGCCATATCCTCGATGAGAGCCATGCTGGGAAATAGAGAGGGTAGAGGAAGACGAGGAGAGATAGAAACTTTATTGAGGTGTCCTTGCTGGCGGGGGAAGAGAGACGAGCCCCTCCGTAACCACCCTTCCTCAGGCAACAGCCAGGCCTTGAACCGGGGGGGCATCTTTGGCCAGCTAGACGGCCCACTTCTGGTCCTCGGGGCACGCGCTGAGCAGCATAACCTCCCACTGCTCGGCCTGGTGATCTAAATGTCGGGTTTGTGGAATGTGTTAAAGCGTGGGAGCTCTAGGACAGGCCCATATAATATTGTCGAGCCTGGCGCGAGGCGCTCTGCACGATTTGCATTTTGGCGTATGGACTGTGGGGTAAATATGGCTGTATAGTGTAGGAAAGGGGAAAGTACGTGTCTGTAATAAACTCCAGGTGATGGGTTGTTGCTTATTGAGTCATTGGTCTGGTGGTAGATATTTGAGCCAGGCCTTTCGGTAGTACACGAGGATTTCTTTGAAAGTAATCATTTTGTCTCTCGCACGGTCGCGAAAATCTCTCCCTCGGTCGTGTCGGTTTGCGAGGAGTCGCGCTTTGCTGATTGACGCGCCCTGTAGACGCGAGCACGGGCGGCGACATGAGCGTTTTCGTTCCCCGCGAGCCCCGAGTAGCCTGGCGCCCAGGACGACCTGAACGCGGCGGCGACGTAAGAGGGGTGTGTAAGATCAAGCCTTTGGTGAAGTTGCGGATGTCAGTACTCGAGTCGCTGATGATGCATGATGCTTGGGTTGTCGCATACGCTAGAGCGATGGCTGCTTCTTCGCCTTCTACGGGTTCGGTTGTTCGAATGGACGCAGTTGTGGTAATTATGTGTTCTGGCCCCGTGGCCACAGCCAGTACCATGACCCGATGAGTGGGGTACTCTACGGCATACACATACGCAACATTTGCCGATTGCGCGCAGCACTTAGCAAGTTGCTTGGCGCGCTCGACGCGTCATTCCGTATTATGTTCAGGGTGCATATTAAGCGTTACGGAGGGGGGGGGGGGAGGATGACGATGGTCTCGCGAATATCCGGAGGTATAGGGATGTTCTCGCCAAATTGGGAGACACAAGATCAGTTATGCCCAGAGCGCACAATACATGACGTCCTGTAGAAGTTTGAGACAATCGTTCATAGTGCAGTATTGAGCGTAGAGATGGGGAGGTGTTGGGCGCACTTGTAACAGCGTTTTATCAACGTGTTCAATTTCTTTTTATATGTAAGCGTTAATTTCATAAAAGGGGCAATGTATAGAATTCTGCTCATGGAAAATGCGGTTAACATTCGGATGAGATCGGCCTCTTTCATGCCGTGGTGCTTATTAGCAATACGGGAGATAAGCCTAGTGGTCTGGTAAGCATGATGATGCCATAGTTTCATCGTGTCCGAGTTCATTTTTTATTTATTTATTTATTTATTTATTTATTTATTTATTTATTTATTCATTCATTCATTCGTTACCTGCATCGCCATTTGCAGGCATTACAGCAGGTATGTACATCACTTTTACAGGTATGTACATCACTAAATCAACAGTCATTCATTTCTGCACACAAAGCGTGGTAAAAGTCATTACTTTGTAATTCAACAATGTTTGACGGAAGAGAATTCCACTGCCGCCATTTGGCTGAATGCGGAAGCCAAGGACGCGGATAGTAGCGACTGTTCGTACGGAGCGGTGTCGCACATGTAGATCTATCGATGGGGGTCTTTGTTGTAGGGAAATCTAGGTCGATATATGAGTAGGTGTGACTTTTGTGGAAAACAGACCAATCCACGTTGCTCTCCTTAGGTGACAATTGTATCGATTGGTAATTGGAGTGCAATGCTGTATCGCTCCATCGCTACCTCGGGCAATCCAAGGCGTGATATCGTCTGCGTAGATGCTGTGGTGAAGGTTGGGGATATCTTCAAGAAGTCATGGAAGGAGGAGCATGGCTAGGTTTAAGAGAAAGGGGGAAAGCACTGACCCATGGGGCATCCCTTTCCCACCGAGAGCGATGGAGGATGCAGGCAAATCATTCACCGAGAGTATGGCTGCCCTGTCCCTGAGAAAGTTGCGGATGTAGGCGTAGGCGCGGGCGCCTACGTTTAGGGACGCGAGCTAATCAAGGATAAATGTGTGTAAAACATTGTCAAACACCTTGGTGATGCCTAGCCCCAAAATAGTGCGTGTCTCGTGCCGGGAGCCGTCCTCACCGTCGATAATCTGACTCTTCAGTTGCAGTATTACATCCTGTGTGGCTAGTTTCGGGCCATATCCGAACATCGTATGCGAGTAGAGGGCATTGTCTTCCATGTATCCTGCAGTCGAGTGAGAAAAACGTGTTCCAGCACTTTACCGACACAGGACGTGAAGGTTCTCGATAGTGAATCGCCTGCCTTGTTTGCATATGAAGACGACTGTGGCGGTCTTCCATTGTTGCGGGACTTCTCCCGAATCCCAAGGCGTTTGCAGAAATGATTTGAGCGTGTCAAGCGACTCGTCGTCCATGTTTCGTAGGATCTTGTCAGTAATGTTATCCGGACCTGGCGCTGACCGACGTCTCGGTTGGGAAACTGCGGACCTCACTTCCGATTTCATTTTCATGGAGTCGAATGCTGAATTATCGGCCCCAGTGTAGCGCGGGAGATCAACTGAAGTCGCATTTACAATGTACCGATTGGATAGGTCGTGAATAAGCTCTTCGTTAGTGCCTCAATAACTGTGCAAGGGAATGATTAAAGAGTGGCGTTGGGCTGTTTTTGTCGCTGTTGGTCTATCATATGACGTAGTATGTTCCGCGTTTTAGGCACATTAAGTTGGCGTTCCATAACGTCGTAGAGCTGGTGCCAGTTTTGACGGGCATAGTTGGAGGGCATACTCCTCAATTATGTTTTAATGTGGGAATGCGTTTACGTAATGAGCGGTTGAATTCGTTGGAGCTATAGCGTTTGCACTGACCAGCTAGGACCTGTCACGTATGCAGCAGCTTGTCTACCGTGTCGCATGGGGCATCCTCTGGGGGAGTCTTTGTAGCGCACTTAACGTCTAGTAGCAAGGCGACTGTCCATTGGCCGATCGAGATGGCGCATTCAGGATAGGACGATATCCGAAACTCTTGGAAGTCATTCCAGTTAACTAGGGCAGGCTGTTTGCCCTTCTTACGATGCGGTTCATTCTTAATAATAACTTGTATTATATAGTGGTCGCTACCCAAGTGTTCCTGAAGGTTGGGCCACTCTGCAATGTTCTTAATTAATGTAAGGTCCGGAGTGGTGTCTCTTGCAACACTGTTGCCCACCCGCGTAGAGTATGCCGGGTCTGTGATTACGGTGTAGCTGAGATTGTGGGTATCTTGCCACAGCATTCGTCCTTTTCTGGTGTCGCGCATATAGCCCCAGGCAGGGGAGGGAGCTTTGAAATCATCTACCACAAGGACGGCCGAAATTCCCGCTAACTTCCTAACGTACGAGAGGAGCCTGTGGAAGCGACGTGGCTGCCGTGGGCTGCTGTAAATATTGAGCAGAAATAGGCTGGTAGCGTTCGGCGAGAGAAAGTGGGGATTTCCAATATTACGTGCTGCGCTGTGTCATAGAGTGGCGAGTGCTAAACAACAGGTATGTGTCGTTTCACCACGGCGGTAAGGACTTCGCGACCATGTGTAGCTGGAGTGGCCGTAAAGGAGGCGTAACCGGCCAGCTTGGCCACTCCACCCAATTCCTGTAAGACAATAATATTCGGAGTGTCTTTTTCATGGAGTGATAACAGAAATTTTTTCAGGGCGGTCCTCTTACGACGGCAGCCGCGGCAGTTCCGCTGCCAGATGCAGTACTGGGAGTGGGGATTACTCGTGGCCATCTCGATAAATGTGAGCGAGGCCCAAGCGGACATCGCTCAAGTTCAGTAACGCTCCTATTGTAGCTGGCGAGAAGTTTCGTCAATGTGGTTTCAAAGTTCCCCTGGATTATTGTCGCTCGGGCTGCGAGCTTTTCGTCTAGTGAGGCGAGGTGCTGCTCTAATTTTGCCGTTCTGACCTCTTCTTTCTCGGCTCCACCGAACTCTTCCTCTTTGAGGTCTTGCGCTGGTGAGCACCGCTGCCCCAATTAGGGTACCAGTCATGGTCCACAGCCGACTGCCGGGAACGCAGTCGCGTTCGGTGAGCAGAAGGCCGCCTCCGCTTCGTCACCCCGCGCCGCGCAGTGCGCTGCGGAAACCACATCGCGGAGCCCCGTCGCCTCCAAAAGCCGTGCCGCGTCCATTCTTCGTGGTAAGAGATGGCAATTCCTCTCAATTCCTGTTAGCGCCGCTTTACGTGTTCGGGCCGTCTTGCTGCCAAGAAATTGTGCTGCCGCCAATAAAACTAAACAAAATGAACCTTTACGGGTCTTAACTTAGAACTATTAAACGCTTCATGTAACAAAAACTCACAAGGACACGCACTTGCCCCTAAGCTCAGCCGTGCCGGGGGCGCTTATAGCAGGCGCGCAGTTCCTCGTATACTGCCAATCAAGCCAGTCCGTCGCCAAGTGTCTCGGCAGCGTTTTGGCTTTCGCCTTTAAAGCAATGTAGTTGTACACAGGCATCGCCAGCGTGCAGCACGTTTGAGTCGAGACTAGCCCGGCGATCGCCGTGGCTCTCAAACGGTGCACGTCTTACAATGGCAATGGTGCCATTCCTATATATGTACGTAACTTTTTAGCTTTTTCATTGTTATTCTGAAGTATGTTGCTTCGCGTTTGTACCACTTATTCTTCGTCGATTTGGAAGTCCCCAATAAGATTTTTTTCGAGTATTATTTTTTTTTATTTTGTAGTTGAGCTAAGTCTTCTTGATATTCATATATTGAGCCTTGAACTCGCTTTGGCAATGCGTCCGGCAACTGTGCTGTCGTTTTTATAGCACGGAAAAGAAAATGTTCGAACATTTAGAACGCTTCAATGCCAGTCCTGCAACGCCCGCTTCAGCTACGTCCTGTGTTCCCAACTCGCTGCAGTTACGCAGAGCCCGAACGCAGTCTCTAACCCTGTTTGGTGCTGCAAAGTACTTGCTGCTAATATGAAGACAATTCTCGTCAGAAGCGCTCCAGCGAATTCTTTAGATGCGAGACATTTCTTGCCAAACTTCTGTAGCTTTCACCGTATCTAGGTATCTATCTACCTCCCCCACCATGGTGGTCTAGTGGTTATGGTACGCGGCTGCTGATCCGAGAGTGGCGAGATCGAATACCTGCCGCGGCTGCTACATTTCGATAGCGGCGAATTGTTGAGCCGCGTGTACTGTATGATGTCAATGCACGTTAAACAGCCTCAGGTGGTGAAAGTTTCCGGAGCCCCCCCACTACGTCGTCTTTCATAATCGCAGCTGGTTTTGAGACGTCGTTCTATCTATCTATCTATCTATCTATCTATCTATCTATCTATCTATCTATCTATCTATCTATCTATCTATCTATCTATCTATCTATCTATCTGTCTGTCTGTCTGTCTGTCTGTCTGTCTGTCTGTCTGTCTGTCTGTCTGTCTGTCTGTCTGTCTGTCTGTCTGTGTTACCGCCCATGACTTTAGGCTTTTCAAGTTGTGTAGTTCGAAGTGCACACTTCCATCGTAACACAAGTTCCTATGGGGCCGTGCAAATGTATCACAAATAGGACTGATGGGTGTTACAGCGATATCTTCTGTATGAAGTGTATGTCAGAATTAATGACCACGCGGTCACTTTTGGCGCATACCCGCATTGGCCGGTGCGGCGTGGGTAGGTAGGTATGCGCTACAGCTTATCGAATGTAGTTAGCCTCCATGTCTGCCAAGAAACTGCCAGAAGTGGCACTGAAAAGTGAAAAGTACAAGCCACTCTAGTAGAAAAGATTGGACGAGAACGTGGGTTTCGTTGCACTTGTCGGCACTTTGGGTATACTCTGCAAAAGGAACCAATTGAGCTGAAAGAAATTCTGATAAAGCTGTGTTTACATAGTACTAGCATCGAGGGCCTTCAGGGTTCAAGACACGTGCACTCCGCAAGAAGCCATGACAGGTGGTGCTCGTGCAAAGTATTTATTGACAAAAGAGACGGGCGGGGTCTCTTTAAAGGTTCTTACAGACGACGTGGAGTCCCTATGCCGGTATCACATTGGTTGATGCCACAGCCTTGCTCTCTGGACCAAGGCCTGCTGGTCCTCAAGGTCCGAGAAGCCGAGCAGAGCTGCCTCTCAGTCCTCTAGGGTAGGGCTTGGGTGAGGGGTGAGGTCTGTGTTCCACTAACAGGTCCCCACCATGTGTTAGATGTCTGCCACCTCCTCACAGTGCTGATACTGTGCGGTCAACGTAGACAGGCCGGTAATTCGAGCAGATAACAGAGTACGTATGGTTGTCTGGCACGAGCTGCGTCGCGTTTGAGACTTTGCAGTCACTTTCGGCATCCAAACGTTGTACGAGCGTTGCGGCGGAGTGAAGAAATCCCTTTATGATTGTCAATAAAATGTAGCATAGTAATGCTATCGCTATCAGCTTCAAAATCTTACACGCAGCGCCGTAGAATGCATTTGTCATATGACGTCCGTTCTGTAGCCCGAGTGCCGATGTTACGTTATACTGTGAGCTGCCCTATAATTAAGCGTCACAGTTTAGTGATTTTGCAGACAGCCTTTCAATCTACTAAAAGACGTGGCTCCACTTGCAGCGTTTGGCAAAAATTTCAGCATACAGGTAGCTCTTTCCTGGAGGATCGCATGAAATCAATACCCGCAGTACGTGATATCTGCGGGAGTTTCGCTTTTGAATGAATCATCGACCCATCAAACATCTATTTTTTAATCTCCTCTTTAGGCCACACCAAGTCATTCATCCGTACTAAATGCCTATTGAGCTAGCGTTGCTGCGCTTTTTCCATAAGCTTCTACTTATCGCCGAACTGCATAGTTAAGGCACAGATGTGCCGTAATTTTCATATTCCACTGACTAATTGCATTGTGCAAGTCTTCACGTTCACATACGCACTCCTGTGCTTACATTTTAAAATCAATTCACTTATTTTCTCTTCCCTGTATTTAAAGCTAGTGTATCGCTCCGCTGACGTTATGTTGTGTTAACACTGTCAACCCCCTGTGTATTTTGGATACCCGTCGAATTGTTAATGAAATACTATTTGATGTAGCTAAGATCATACGCTCAAAATTTTGTTACTCCATAGTTCAGCAGCGTATGCGTCTGTTATCACATCTTGGGGCATTTTGTGGTATCTTGTGGTATCACATCTTGCTGTACAGGGTAAGAAATACATCCAAGGTTATGTTTATGTTTAACAAATGAGTGGAGCCGTTTTCTGCCTTATAAGACGGCGTGACATGGTGGGTGTGGCATACTGATCACTGCATGCTCCATACGTCGTAGAATCCTCCAATACACAACGCGATTTAACACTGATTTCATTGTTTTTCCAGTGGTGGCCCTGATATTGACGAGCACAGAAGGTACGAAAGCGAAAGGTATGTCCTGGCACGGTTTCTTCGATTTCTTTCCAAGTAACCTGTAAAGCTCTTTATATTCTACCAACTCCACAAAATATACATGGCGCAGCAGAACCAACATTCGAATTTTAGTAAAAGTGCACTTCACTGCAAGGAAGATCCAATGTTTGAATTTAAAATGTTACGGATAAAAAATGAAGGACGCTTTGAAAAATAGGCAGAAAAATAGAGAAGCCAGAACGGGCACCACGAAACTATTTCCTCCATTTCAGTGCAGCATTTTTCAATTTTTTTAATGAACAGATTTTATTTCTGAAAAACATACAGAAAACGAAGAGAAGCCAAAGACCATTTGGCCTGACGTGGCTTCGCTACATGAAATATAGAAAATTAAACATCCAGGGAAACAGTGCCACAGCATGTAATAATTGTCAATTGCACGGAGAAGCAAATAATAACCATAATACAATAACATGAAAATTCACAACATAAGCTACATAGCCATACAAAATTAGTATCGTGGGTCTTTCCATATTATAAAAATAAATACACAAAATACACAAATGAAACTTTGGCATTATATAATCACACACACATCTATACATCTATGCATACATACATCGGCATACACGTCGGTTTGGTACATCAAGGTGAGTAATAAATGAGGAACCTAGCCTGTAATTTCGTGGAGAAATTATATTTGCACTAAGCCATTCAGGGCTAGATCCTTGATGTGATGATTGAACTGGGTTAATTATGTTAAAGAACAACGCGCGAAGCGGCTTTGCGTGCATCACATCTGAATATCAATATTATTGATGTTCGCTGCTGCTGATGTGCAGCATGAATGACTTTCAATTGTGTAGAACTGTATAGGATGCCATCGAAGTGTGGAGGTGCCGCTGATGCTTACGTACTACGGGCACACGCGTCCAGGATATCCATCTACCGCTTCTCGATTCTACAGATTGGTGCATTTCGCATCTTCGAGAAGACAGGTTTCATTTAATTTTTTATCGATTCCTGCGTCCGCACTCACACTGCGTATGCGCTACCCTACTCCTTTCCTCTCCCCAACAACTGCACGTTACCCTCTACACTTCTCTCCTTGCTACGAGTAACTTTGGCTCTTCAGCACTCGTCTCCCACTTTGATAATAGACGGGTATGCTGTCTCATCACGAGTAGGTGTTGAGACAGCTAAACGTTCGGAGAAAGAAATCACAAATAATTGACATTTCGAGAACAACAGCAGGATATAAGACGGCTCACTCTTTTAGATGCGAAGTATATTATGCGAAGTACTCTTTTAGATGCAGTGTATTATGTTTATCCTCTTGCAGGGACCAGCAAGGGAAAAGGGAGCCAAACAGGTAAAGCCATGGAAAATTTCATTAATTTCTTTGTTGCCGAATGCGACAGCTGCCTTGAGTACAGTAACTTCACCCAGGGTTGGTAGCGTCACTAAACAGATATCACTGAGTAAATAGACACTTGACAACAAGAACCCTTCAGATACTTGAAGGTGACTTCGCTTACGGTTGGAGCACTAAGGTCAAAGCAGCCAGGAAAGTAAAGCGTGTTCAAGCCTATGAAAGCTCAGTAAACAGCAAGGATGGGGCGAGGGTGTGGGGATCACTACTAACATGTAGCGCTATAATTACTACTGCCAATATCGTGTAGCATTGGTCACAAGTGCAGTGTGAGTAGAGGGACGAGGGCAGACGCGAGTGCACTGTAGAGTGCTGCGCGAGAAGAAATACTTATTTCTCTCACTCTTTCTCTGTCTCATCACTCTCTGGTAGGAGAGTCATTGTCACTTCCACTGCATGTAGCAGCGTACTGAAGACAAAATTGTGGAAGACAAACGTCGTAAGCATGAATGTATCGTATGCAGGCTGTTCTTTAGCTTTCATGTCTTTGGCACGATCACTCTCATGAAGGCAGCGGGCGATGAGAAGGACCGGGTCCACTGTTCCCTTCTGCGTGGCTACGGACATCGGGGACAGCTGGGACGGCAGACATGACGGGCATAACACCTCCGCTGTTAAAACGCTGGAAAAGAAAAGAAGGGGGGAGGAAGCGAGGGCGGGAGTGGCCGCGAGACCCATTCAGCTGCTGCGGCTGTTCTTTTTTGGTACTTCTTTCAGTCGTGAATATGTACCCGCTCGAAATGTGTTCTGCGTTTGACGGCTTGCATTTTTGGCGGGGTGGCAAGGAAACACCGACGTTGAAATAAAGTACCTGCAACGAGGTATAAGACAGATCGCCAACTTCGCTGATTTTGGTGGTAGATTTCCGGGGGCCTGCCTTGCTTCCATTCAGCCTTTTTTTTTCTTGCATCGTGATAATTTTGCCAATAGGGAGACGGAAAACAAGCAGAATGAAGCGCCCGTAAATGTGGAAGAGGTTGAATGTTGCGCACTTTTATGTTCAGTGTTATAAACGTTAAATTAATCATCACCAAACAGTGAAATCGGCCGCGCAGCTACGTAAAATTCTCGATTCACAATGCTGCTTAAGCATTCAGCTAAGAAATACTGCTTTAAATGAATCCAACTCTTGTTATTTAAAACATTTCCACCCATCAAGTTTCCATTCTTTAATAACAAACTCTCAATAGGCTAAAAATAACCACAAACACATTTGGAAAGACTTTATGCAGTGATACAGTGCAGTGATGCGGGAACAATATCATTAAGCACACCGTATTCGCGCTCCCATACCCAGTCATGCATGCGGAAGCATGCTAAGAAAAATAAAGCCATTCAGTCATTTTCATCTAGAGAAACTCTTTCTGAATTGGTGTGAATCCTGCAACTAACTCCTTTACGAATTCTATCATTTTTCACCCTACTGGCGCAAAAATAATGGAGCACCTAAAGCTTAGCTCATCCGGTTGATCCCACGGTATCTCCTCAAAATGTTAGAACAGACTAATGAATAATCTAGAACATACCTTCAACCAACCACTCCATGTGTCCTTTTGCTGAGGATTGGAAGAGGTTGAAATTATGCCAATCTTCAGACATGGCTTTGCTCATTATCCGCTTAGTTATCAACCAGTGTCATTAAACACAATACCACGCAAGCTCGCATTTCACAGCTGCATAAGTTTACTATCATAACGTCGCTTACCACTCACTCTTCTTTCATCCACGACCACTGTCATTTTTTCTTAAAATAGGTGCACCAAAATACTCGTTAACTCGAAAAACTTACCTTCGTCAGTAGTTACCATACACGACCCATTTGATTTCAAAATTGGTTCACCTATTGTGATGTAGCCATGTAGGGTTCGTACATGTTATATTGCTGGAATTTTGTATTAGTGATATATTATACTCCTTTGATTATTGATAAAATTGTTATCTTGATGTTTGCACACCAAGATTATAGTGAGCGTACGTGGCCCACTATTCTCGCTAACCACACCTCGTTCCCATAACATCTATTGGTTGTTATCACTGATCTTTTATTTGTCGCTTGTTTTATACCTAAGATTGCTAGTTCGCTGTGTGCATATTAAATATTTTTAAGCTGCTTTTTCTTGTGGCATTTTTTTCTTTTATGTGTTAGTTTTAATGCCGCTGTCGCTGACCCTGTCCGCTCCAATATGCTCTATGTGCATTGAGTTTATTAAAAAATAAATAAATAAACACCCTGAGTTCATTTGAGCAACAGTGCAGAACACAAGCAAGAGGGTAGATTTTGTTGATCCATTTCATTATTGTGAGATGAAACTTTTCTTGCTGATGTAAAGCGGATATGCGGGAGCTTACTGCATGTGCTTCAGGGATCGTGGTGATGCCTTCGCTTGGCGTGTTGTTAGGCTCCGACAATCGCTTCAGTTATGTTGAATATCTCCACGCCTACGCCCGATAATGGCGTATGAAGCGGCACTACAAGCGCTTGATGCTCAGTGGTCTAATACTTGTGGCACTAAACAGGGCACATAAAACAAGCACCTTCAAGCCTGAACGCCCCACTTTCATTTTCGATTGAAGGAGAAAATGTTCGACAATCCCTTATGCGATAAGAACGCGAAAGCGTTTCTTTTGGCTAGATTGTAGTTGCGGATCGTGGGTGTTGTACTGAAACCTGCTGTTCCCGAGTCGTGTTATAAAGAATGAGGCAATGTGAGCGGCCGTATTGTCTTTATTTATATGATTTGATGCCGTCAAAAGGGTGCTGACATTTCACATGTCCTCTTCTATTTCGTCGTCCAGGCAGTATACGCAGATATGCATATATGCAGATAAGCAGGTCTCGGACATATCGTAGTGTGACCGCCGCGGCATTGTGGGTGGCGTCATTAGACAGTCACCGGTGTCGTCACCCTCTCATCGTTCCGGTGACGGCGTACTGAGGTCGGGGTACATAGACACTGCCATAGCCTTGTGATCTGAGTAGTAGGTGGAGACGTACATCACACCTCGCATGATCTATGGGTCGGTGGTGAATGCCAGATCGATGGACCTACACCTCGACGTCGTGATGGCCTCAGTGGATGTCTTCAATTCGAGACTGAATTCGTAAGGCATGGCGGCGAGGGACGATGGGCTATGTGGAGCGTTCGTGCGCCTAGTGCTGCTACGGTGACGCCACGCAGCTGGGAGTGCGCTTTCGCTAACCTAGCGAAGAAACCCGGCTACGCGGTCGCACGCCGCAGCAGGTAGCTACTGCAGAGCGGAGAGCGCCAGTGGCGCAAGCCGACTGCCGCTGCGGGGAGTGTTGGCTTCTGCTTCACTTCCGATGGGAGAGGTCACGTGCTTTCCGGGCATGGCTTTTTCAGACGCTTTTTGAGGACGGCAGCTGGGCGCGCGCTCTCGCCAACCTAGCCAAGAAACGCTTTCGCGTTAAAATGCAGCAACCCCTTGTAATGTGCGTCATCTAGGCACGTTAAAACAGCCCGCATCGTCGAACTTTTCGAAACGCTCTCCATAAGCTTTCTTCACGTGCCTATGTGTTCGGTTTTCATCTTGCAACCTTGCCGATCCTGAGCCGTGCTGTCGACGAGGGTTGCGGAAGGAAGCGCCTTTTCTTTCACCGAATAAGAGGTGTGCACTTTGCGTTGCCGGCAAAATGAGCCGATAGCTTGCCGTAAAAGAATACGGATGAGTTTGGCTACCGGCATAAGCTGGCTTTTGTTTTAGTCTTTTTCTTTTTCTATCGCCGTCTATTCAGTCGTAGGATCGGTCACCTGGATTTCCAGTGTAATAGTTTTTTACTTAAGTTAATCAATAATGGTAAGACAGCCGACATAGCATAATATGGAGAAGATTGAGCATGCTCCAAAAGTATGGAGGGAGCCTCAAAGCACTGAAGATGAGTCTAGGCATAAGTGAAGATCAGACGTATACGCGTAGAAACAAGCAGGGCAATGTCATCAAGAATAGGGATGAGATAGTAACAGTAGCGGAGGAGTTCTACAGACATCTCTACAGTATCCGCGACGATCAGGATAATATTCAACGGGGAAGTACTTCAGGAAACGTTCCCTTTCCACCAGTAATGACAAAAGAATTAATGAAAGCTTTGAAAGATAGCAAGCGGGAGAGGCATCTGGGGAGGATTAGATAACAGCAAATCTCTTAAAGAATTTTGCGCAGATTATACTAGAAAAATTGGCAAACTTGTATACGCAATGCCTAGTTACGGTGAGCATACCGTAATCTTCGAAGAATGCGAAGTTCAGCCTAATCCATGAGAAAGGCGACACAGAGGGCTTGAAAGATTACAGGTTTATTAGCTTACTGTCAGTCGTCTACAAGGTAATCGCTAAAATTCGTACCACATTAGATTTTAGTCAACCTGAGAAAGGAGCAGTATTTTGTAAAGTCTGTTCAGGAGTACACCGTATTCGTACTATCAGTCAGGTGATAGAGAAATGTGCGGGGCATAACCAAACCCTTATTTACACTGCTTCTAGATTACGAGAAAGCATTTGACTCGGTCGATACCTCAACAGTCGTGTATGCATTGCAGAATCAGGGCGTAGACAAGCACTACGTAAGACTACTGGAAGACATCCATAACGGCTCCACAGCCACCATGGTCCTCCATAAAAGCAGGAGTAAAATACCTATAAGGAAGGGCATAAGACAAGGCGACACAATATCTCCGATTAGGTTCACAGCATGCTAAGAAGTGGTATTCAGAACATAGGATTGTGAACAGGCGGGTGTAAGGGTTAATGGTGAAACCTCAGTGACCTCAGATTTGCTGATAACATTGCCATGATAGTAACTCGACAGAAGAATTACTAAGCATGATTACCTAATCAGGCGAAACAGAACGGCGCGCCTGAAAATTAATACGCAGCAAACTAATGTTCAATAGCCTTGAAATACCAGGGCGGTTTGAGATAGGTGGCGAAGCGTCGGAAGTGGTAAGCAAATATGTCCACTTAGGCCAGATAGTGACCCCTGATCTGAACCATCAGACTTAGATAATTAGGAGGATGAGAATGGGGTGGAGTGCATTCGGCAAGCATTGTCAGATGAATGGTAGCTTACCATTGTCTCCGAAGAGGAAAGTGCATAACAGCTGCATCTTACCGGTACTCAGGTACGGAGCAGAACTTGGACGGTCAGGGGCTTCATCTTGAATTGAGGACAACGCAGCGAGCAATGGAACGGAAAATGGTAGGTGTAACATTAAGGAACAAGAAGAGAGCGGAGCGGGTTAGGGAACAAAGGCGTGTAAAGGACATATGAATATCAATTATAATGAAGCAATGTACGTCGTGGGCCATGTACTGAGAAGACAAGACAACCGTTGGTCGTTCAGGATAACAGAGAGAATCCCGAGACAAAGCAAGCCTGGCAGGGGGTGGCAGAGTGTTAGGTTGGCAGATGACTTCTTTTTGCGTTTCCTTTTTTTGTTGTTGTTGCTGTTCACCTGCTAGCTGTTTTCCTTTTATTACTTCTTGTGAAATACTATTAACCGAGGGTCCCGCTGCAGTCTTCGACTATGGGACCCTCGTCTGTATATTTTTCTGTATTCCCCCCATTTTTATGTATCATAGAATAATAAATAAATTTGACATTGACGCCACCAGTTTGCGGTGATAAATTGGGCACAGAGCAGGACCGGGATAATCGGAGATCTGTGAGAGAGGGATTTGCCCCGTTGTGAGTGTAGACAGGCTGATGATTAATGACGCACCGTTATTATGCGAACATCCGAAGCTCTATGTGTGCTGCTTGTCGTACTCTGCAAATTTCAGCAACAGTGATAACAACCCAACCGCTCGTCAATTTCTAAGGCAGCTAGGAGCATTAAGCCCTGAAATGGGTTCTGCACTCAGGGAACAAACTTCGTGTTTTGTGAACTGTCGTCAAAAGATTCAGCTGTGGTTTCGCCACTTCCACACGTGGTGAAGCGGTTGCTCATCCATGAGGTGATGATTACACTGGGTTCTTTGTCTGCTATATACAGTGTAATAATCTCTGAAGCAGAATTGTATGAGAATTTTCCAGCGGATCCACCTAGGTTCCCCTTTTGCGACAAAATACCTTGAAATGAAATCCCTCAAGGATACTTCAAATATGTGTCTTGAGGAAGAGCAACTCCCAGTTACTAACTTAGAAGTCGCCTAAGAAATACTCTGCCAAAGATAGAAGCAAGGCAGTCTTTATTATCCTCTGATATTTTCTCAGAAAAAGAGTTCTCAACACCTTTCCTAATAGAAATTTACTTCCTTAAATGTATCCAAAGTCAGTGGAAAATTTTCGAAATTGTAGGCTCAGTAAAACCGTTTCTTAAGCTACGATTTAGCTAGAACAATTTATTTCTGCTTACAGGGAAGGTCATCACCAAATGCAGCGGGCTGTACTTAGAAACAAAAGCTGGCAAGGTTAGTAACGTTTTAATTTCCGAAGGCAGCATTCAGTGTCAGAGTGCTAACGGTATTCTAAATGTAATGCACTTCTTGTCCAGCAGCAGCAACTGTGAACGCATCTGCTATATATATAGCTGCCTAAGCCTCTTCGCCTTTCCTGGTCGTCTCATTCACTAGGCACATATCAAAATTCAGATAGTAGTTCGTCAATGTACGGCCAACATTAATAGATGTACACGCCATTAAAATGAAATACTTGTCATGTACGCCACAATTATCGTTAATGGAATCACGTGTGCCTCCACCCACAATGCTTTACCCGGCGTAAACATGAGAAAGACAGGCCGTTCGTTGTAGCCTGCAGTTGAAATGCAGATATAAGAACACAACAGAAGCAGATAAGCATCAACCTACTACACATCAAACAGGAAGTAATAGAACTAGGGGCACGTAGCTTGCTTGGTTCCCATGCAGTACATGTTCGTAAAATTTTAGTGTGGCGCTTGCTACCAATACGCCACCTATACGCTCTACGTATCGTGATTCCATCGCCTCAATGGTATCGATAGCAGCAGTGCTCAATTTGTACGCAGGCGTTCAATTACTAGTAAACTCGCCTGCATGAAAATAATTCTACATGAGCAAATTCCTCGCCAAGTATGCCACGTGAAATCTATTATCTGAATTGCATGGGTTCTGCTCGACGTTTTTTAACCGAACAAAAATTTATTTGCCAGTGCGTTGATGATAGTGACATCGCAAGCATTTTGGCGTTATTTTTGATCAAACCTTGCTTCCCCTTCTAAATTGGAGTATGCTCCATCAGCAAAGACAGATTTTAACTTGAATGTGTTCCCAAGACCCTTCCCAAGACCCTTGAAGTTACTGAAGTTCTTCATTGGTCAAGGATTCACTGTGCGTAATATTCGGCAGCACCAAAAATATATTAAGAAAATAATGATCAGCAAAAATATAATTTTGTACACAAAATTCTCGACAGACCAACCCTATCACAACGTTTACGGTTATAATGAACACACTGAAAGCTCTTTGTAAGATTAACAAACACAAAATAGACAAAACTGGCCCGATACACGCTGCCACCTACCGGGAAATATCGGCATCACCCGCGCTTTGTAAGCGTTGATGTCACCGAAGCAGCCTGAGCGAAACTTTCGAAATTGTCTACAATGTAGGCAACAGCATATTGTGTAATTTTGTACCTAGTGCGATCTTAAAAGCTCCGTCGACAGAAGTATTGCGGCGATACATCAGCCGGCGTTACTACGCAATGTCGAGACTACCGCTACAGAATTGACATTTTTTTGTAGAAGTGACATCACATTATTCTTCGGTGATTTGCTTATTGGAACGTGCTCGTGGAGATGGGACGAAGAGGAAGACGAAGTTGAACGGGGCAAGAGCAGCTGGCTCCAGTTGTGACTAAGCTACCCGATTCTAAATCTTTCCACTCGCTAAATGGTTAAGATCAACCATCAGAATCGTGGTCGAAGCTGCTGGGTAAGCTAACAGCTACCAAGCAATTACGAACGGACAGCGTCCACTAACGACGGAGAGGCAACACAACGACCTTAGCAGCAGCCGTCGTCTAGCAGGCTTGGCACCACTAACTTCCACAAATGATTTTGGGCGCAGACGCATCCTTGATACGAGATGCCTCATCACGGTCCCCAATGACATCACCTTTGCACAACCAAGAGCCGCGAACTTTCATTGGAAAGGCTGCTGGTGATGTGGGCGAATGGTTCAATCGCTACCAAAGCGTGAGCCGACCAATGGCTGGAATGCAGCCACTCAGTTGTCTAACGCGGATTGTTTCCAGTCTGCCGAAGTGGCATGAGTTGAGAACCACGAGGACTCGTTAACATGAAAAATATTAGTAACGATATTAAGAAGTGCTTTGAGAAACCACGAAGGGAAAAGAAACGCGGGAAAGGAATGTCGCAAGGGTTCACATAACCGACGATACTTCTAGGACGTATATTGAAAAACTACTGATGCTCCGCAAAACCGTGGTCGCAGATATGTCGGAAGAAAGAAAAGATCGATCATATTTTCAAAGATATTGCCGAAGATATGTAAAATTTCCAGTCGACAAAAAGAGTCGGAATGTGTCGCCAACGTATTGAACCGCTGTCGCCGTTTTGAGACCCTAAAGACTTGCCGCATAAATTCGAAGTTTTTGGGCGGCTAGCATAGGTCAGGTCGGTCGCCGTAGTCTACCTTTGCCAAGACTCATAGCACGTGAGGAACTCTGCCAGAATCTTTCATTTCCCGTTCTGGCTGGTATTGTGCCCCACGATGACGATCACTATGCGTGGATCGCAGTTATGAAGAAACTAATGCTGGCGCTCATAGACATGATTACCTAATCTTCAAGCAATTTTGATTTACAAAGAATGGCGGATATCGTAAAGGAGCCATCTATCGTCCTTTTCCCTCTCACGCTTCTTGTCTCAATAGCAAACGTACCGGTCTCAATGGAACACGTAACTAGTCGTCCAGAATCTCCATCACGCGATGTCGTCTTCTCTTCCTGTTATTTCAGGATTCACCTTCCTTTTACAATGTGTGATCTTGAGGCAGCTCTAGCTCTCTACAGACGCTCTTTATTTCCGGGTCCCGTTAGTATAACGTGCAAAGACGTGCAATCTTGTAGAATCCTTAAGGGAATAATTGCTGAGTCATTAAAACTCAACATGTTAGGAGGGCAATATTGGTGACGAATGGAAAGTAGGCCACTAGGTGCCACTCTTCAAGCAGGGCAAATCCCCACACGAACTCACCCATTACCACCCAATAGCGTTGTTCACTTGGGCAGAAAAATGAAACGGACAATACTTGGCCGCCTGGAGTGGGACCTCGAGCACTATAAGGTCTATTCTCGCTCCATGGCTCGCTTCCGAAGTGACTGCTCTTCTTTCGACAATGTAGTTGAGTGCGCATCCTAGTTTGAGCTCTAACGGTCCTGCAAGCGATTGTCTCCACCTTTTGCTTAGACGTGAAAGGACCCTCGATGACCTACTACGTGAGGCCATACTGGATAACCTTCTGGCAGTTGGCCTAGGTGGTCGAGCATTATTGTGCATAGAAAGTCACCTGGGTGCGAGATCATCATTAGTGTTAACGGAGGATGGCCCAGCGGTACGGTGTTACACTTGCAGAGCCGTTCCTCAAGGCGGAGTTCTCGGCCGACGCTGTTCAACCTCGCTCTTATTGGGCTTGCTGAATACTTGCTTGCCAAATACATGCGCAGGAGACATTCTGCAACAGGACTTCCGCAATCACTCGTCCTGAAATACGTGCGCGGCTCCAAAGAGCAGTAACTGAAACAGCGAGCTATTTGTGTAAACCAGGTTTCGACATATCACTGAGAGTCTACATAGGAAGATGGCTATGTGTTAAACGAGGAAGTCTGCATCGAGCATGGCTAAAGTCGACTGACCTAGGACTTATAGTAGCCTATTCACGGCTATCCGAGCTATTACTTTTCTCAATTAAGAAAGCAACATCTACATATTTCTTAAATATTAAGTATGAAGATTGGGAAAGGCAGCCTTCTTTCATAGTGATTTCTTGTGTGCTTACTCCTATAGTGCGATGCTGCTGAACGAGGGTAATTGTAGCATATTTGAAACTTCAAGGTTCAATGCACAACTCCTACAACGGTGGTCAGCTCAGTAAAGAAATGTAAAGCAGCCCACTGCTTTGCCATCGCATATTTATATGATATCATCCACGCATTAAAGAATCATGTTGCGTCGCGCACGTACTCATACCGGATAATTCGAAGTAACGTTTTTGGTGCTGCTGCTGCTCCTGCTGATAATGATGATGACGGTGACTCTTGGCTCAGCCCTAGGATTAGGAAACGTGTGGTCTGCACGACGTTAAATCAAATACGAAACGAAGTGGGCTGTACAGTGAATATAATGAAGGCTCTACAACATTCTGAAATACGCCTTTCTCGAAGCCTGGGTGATCGTTTCCGTTCAGTTCATTTCTAAAACAGCATTCTGTCTCTGTGAAAGGGAAATTATTGTACGCCCGTTTGTAGCAGAAATCTACAGGGAAATGCACGCGCATTTTTAAGCAATTAGAGCTTCTAGTTCAAGAAATATTTGCCCTGGCCCTAGGGCAGCAGAGACAACCTTTATGCACTTTGCAGGTTACCGCAGAACTTATTTTTCGCAGTCATTTTTTGTCTTTGGTCTTCAAACACCATTTTTTTTTTCCAGTCGATCATTCAGTTAGTGCTCGAAAGAGTTCCAACCAAAATTCATCTAAATTTTGGAAATTTGTAGATATATAATCATTCTTCTTTTTCCAACAGAAGCATGTAGACTGCAAACATATCTGTAGAGGAGAAAAACCATTATATCACGCATTACCTGTCGGAATGGAGTGTCTTGTAAGTTCTTTAACATTCTCTACTTATGCCCAAAATCGTACTTGTTCATACGTGCACTATGATGTACTTCTGCAGTGAGATCATTACCTATCGAAGCCAATAACGCAACCTTACTAGATTTTGTGTATTTCTGGTTACATACAATTGTCCTAGTCATACACAAGGAAAACAGTGAAGTGTTACTTCTACTTTAGCCTACTGCATACCACGCAATGTCCATTGAATCCATTTTTTGGGCTTAATGGCGATATCTGCGGGACCTCAGGCTTTCGACCTCCGGCGCGGTCGTCGGAAAGCTAAACAGATGTTTCTTGCTCCGATTTTAGCTTTAAAGGGGGTCGTGAAGCTTGTTGTGAAATTCTCTAGTGAATAGTAATATGACCTAGTATCCCAAGCTATGATGTACATTATTTTGTGGCACGGTCTTCGTTGATTCACAGCGGTTTTGATTTCACAAGCGCGCGCTCCCGTCAACTCTGCAGATGACAGCCTCCAAGTTTCGGGCCCTCTCGGAGGCGATCAAAAGCAAACCATCCTCCAGTCTTGGTGCCATACGGCGGTTCCACACAGGAGCTTCCAATTTCCTTACTTTCCAGCCTTCACATAATATAGAATCCTAGAGCAAGCGAGTGTTAGAGATGTGTTCACATTTTTAAACGTCTTAAGGTGACGCCACTGAGTTCTGCCCCTCCCGGCCTGTAGTTTCGCATGGTCCTTTCAGGAACACAGGAAAGCTCGAAACAAAAACAGGCCTTAATAAATACAGACAGAAAATGTGCGCCGCAATATGTCGGAATAAGCATGTAGAATGCGAAGTGAAGCATTCAGAATCACACCCGGGCAGTCTTATACCGTTTTCGCGGCACCTTCGATGAAGCAACAAGGACATTTAACCGGCACAGCCACGAGGACACACTGCTCCTGAGGAGCCGAAAGCCATAATAATTATTAGCACCTTATGCTTCTACGGTTGATAAAATAGAGGTTCCAACAGTCTGCCCCGTTGACAGAGTGACATAGTCGGCCTCGAAATGGTACAGTAGCTCTTCTGGATTCTTCACACAGTGCATTTGAAGAAGCCTAGAAAACACAACCTCATGATGCTTTCACGTCCGCCAATCAGTTTCTTCCAACTTTTCTACATGGGAAAAGACCCATGTCATTACACCGGTAATTTCTTGAGTCTCCTTAACCGTTCAGATTCTATGAACAATGGCATCAGTGGCTTCGTGCTAATGTCGAGGGCATTCATTTCTGTCCCCGTCACAGTTCAATGGAGTTTTCTATTTTTGAAGTCTACCTTCTGCCTTGTCACCAGGGTCCGTACTGCCACAATTGGGTCAGACTCAGTTTGTGCGCATGCAAGCCTCTCGCCAGCAGATCTTAGGGGATTTTTTTCCTGGGAGAAAATCGCCACCTTGTAGAATATGTCCAACTTGGAATTTCTTGTGTACGGTTCCGAAAAGACTCCTTTCAGGTAGCGGAATCTTTGTTTATCCAGCAAAGTGTAATCTGAGAATCGGACTGGAATGTTGCGTCCCCAATACCAAGGTCGCTGGCACATTTTAACGATGTAGTAGTATATGCGGGCGCAAGCAACACCGGTGAGAATTCTAGTCTCGTCAGGGTGCCAGTTTAACGGTGGAAATCCTGCCTTTGCGATTGTAGGACTATTCGCGCCACTGGCGTCGACATTTAAAATGTGGCAAGTGCTGCGGGGGACGCGCAAAATCCATGTACCCATGAGACCCCTCAAAAGCGAGAGTGTTGAAGTTATTTTTCCATCGTTCAGTCTAGTTTACAAAGCAGCCAAGCTCATTCCTAGTACTGGAGACTCTTACAGCCGCCGTATCGGGCGCCAAAACATCTGGTCCCTACCGAGTTCCCTTCGATGCGGAAGTCACCGGTGCTTCATTAGAGCGAAAGCTGCTTAAGTCCATGCTTGCGAATTATCGGAATGTTAGAAATATCAAGTGGTGAGTCGAGTTCATTTTTCAGGATCAACCAACGGCATAACCAGGAGCGCTCTTAAATCGACCTTTTTACTCGCGCGGTAACAAGGGCTGTTCACTTGGAAGTAATTGCCGACTTGTCGACAGCAAATTCTCTATCCGCCCAGCGAATATTTATATCACGCAGGCGCGTATGTGACACATGTACAACGACAGCACACGAACGTTCGTCAAAGCGTCCAGAGAACTGCAGAAGCTCTAGCGAACGATGAGAGACCCCGATGTACGCACGTTCTTCTCCTCCTCAACGAATCAGTGATAACTGACTTGCCCCTGCGCTCCTTGGTGGGCGGGTTTTACGAAATTCTGGTATATTCTGCAAATACCTGCTTAATCAAGATGCTTGGGCGATGGCTTGTCAGTCAGAGTTCGTAATTGTTATTAAGAGATGTGGAAGCCATCGTGAATTCTCGGCCAATAACTTATGTGTGTTTTCGTCCGAGCGTAAAGCTATAGCCCAACAATTAAAATATATGATGGAGAAGGGGCTCGTTCAGGAATCTTCTAAACCATGGGCTGTTCCAGTCATCCTGATCTGAAAGAAAGAATGTTTGTGGAGATTGTGTGTAGATTATATGCCTTTCAACTCAGTAACAAAGAATGATGTGTATCCATTGCCACCAAGTGATGACGTTATTGGCTGCCTACACGCTTCATCTTATTTCTCAACACGATTACTTATCAGGCTATTGCGAAATCCCTGGGATACCTAAAGACAAATACTGCCTCTCTTATCCCGGATGCTCTGTTCGAATTTATTGTTTTGCCTATTGGTCTTCGCAGTGAACCTGCAAGATTTCAGAGCTTCATCGTTCATGTATACAACATTACGTCTTCTAAAGTGGGAGGTATGCATGTGCTACACAGATGATGCCATTTTTGGCCGCACCGTTTTCTAGATTGCGTCGGAAAAGCTGTACTGGTTTTTAAACGTAAAGAAATGTCGGTTTGGCCAACGTCAAGCATTGGTTCTAGAACACTTAGCCAATAGAGGTGGCGTTAGACGCGATGGGCGTAAAACTTAAGAAGGGAGCTTCTTCAAACAGTTGCAGTGAGCACGAGAATTTCGACCATTATTTGGCATCTGCTCATACTTTCGCTGTTCTGTACACTGATTCGCCGACATCTTTTACTCATTGGCATGTGGGCTGCGGCAGGACACGGCCTTGAAATGCACATTGCAGTATGGCGCTTCATCCTTGCAAGTAAAACTTATCCTAGCATCAGCACCCCTCTTGCGTCAGTACGACCCATCTCGGCCAGTTAAAACCGTCACTGATGCTAGCGGAATGGAAATAGGGGCAGTGCTTGTGCAATGCCAAAACAACCCAGAAGATGTTGCATATGCCAATCGCTGTACAAGCGAATCGCAGCGTAATACGGTCACAAAGCAAGGATGCCTGGCAGCTGTCTTCGACATCCAGAAATTGCGATGTTATCTTTAGGGAAGTTACGATGTTATCACTGCCTTTCGTACGTTATTCGAGGTGTCCGCGCGGTGCCTGTTTAATCTAATAATAATTGGTTGACCAGTTTCGCCGATGTATTGCTTGTGACAGAGTGAACATTCCAACATGTAAATGACGTTTGAATTAGTTCACGTTAAACTTGATTTTATATGACCGCAACGGTGGCGCAATGGTAGAGCGTCCGCTTCCGATGCGGTAGGTACCGGGTTCAAATCCCAGTGCCGGCCGGACACCCACCGGTTTAAAACGGGTAGAGGAGTACACACCTGGCGCTCGGTTTACGTGTACTTATCTCGAAAGGTGGCCCCATAAGGACGTGGCAGGTCCCCTGGGCACACCTTACCCACCACGGCCTTGGTGAAATAGTTGAGCGTCCGCCTTGCTGTGGTAGGCAGAGAGGCATCCGCCACTGCCGCCGGGTACCTACCGGTAAAATAGGGACAAGCGCGCTTCCGCCTGGTGCTCGGCTGTTGGAAGGTACTGTACGCTTGGGAGGTCACCCACCCTTGTGGGAAATGAGCGGCATGGGACCGCCCGACCTTAAATTAAGGTCACTCCTTTTTTTTTTCCCGTGCTTCCCGTGCTTTTAACTTTAAGATCATTTTGAATATGATTGCAAGTTCTTGCGTCTGGGACAGGAGCAAGTTATTACGCAGGCAGTGCCCTGAGAGTTTACTTTGGTATGTACTAACAGGTACTTAATGTTTCTATTACGGCGGTAGGCGACTCTTGGTATTTTGGGAACCACTTTTCTAAGGCGATCGTTGCGTGTTAATATTGGATAATATTTGCGAAGACTATTATTTATGTATGGAAACGCATTGGAGTATTTCGTTATGAATGCTACCGGCTGGTTGGCTTGCGCTTTAGGGCCTCTTTTTTCTAGTGTTGGTGTCCTATCTAGTTTACACGCATCATTGTGTGCCTTGTTGAGAGCGTCGTGCGGATGAGTTCGTTCAGCTAAAGTTGCCTAAATTGCTGAAGTGGTGAACGTAATCCGCGTCGTTGCTACAAATCCTTCTTATGCACCTTGCCTGTCCTATTCATATCCCCTGTTGCATTCACATTCACAAGTGCTAGCACTTAGAACGCGTCGAAACAGTAAGCCGCGAATCGCTGCGTACTATAGCTCGCAGAGGTGAAGTGCGCCCAAGCCGTTAATGTTCCAAGCGTCCTCACACATAGCGAAATAGGCCGCAATGCAGAGCGTGCACATGTGAAACGAGCAGCACCGGCATCTCTTCAGGGGCTTCCAGTGTTTTCCGAGCTAGTGTCAGTGCGCTGCCTCCCTTTGTACATCGCACTCCAGTGAACCTCTCACTTGTACCAGTGATATCCCAGCCATGGCGACTTGTCTCAGTACAATATCAGCGCACACCAGTGCAAGCTGGCAAAACCCCAGCGCTTCTAGGGCCCCAGTGTGCACCTCCCAGTGAAATATCATTCGCAGTGCGTTTCCAGTGCCCCCAGTCGAGAAAACGTACGAGGAGTGCACTGCATGCGCTGGTTTTTGCTGTAGGGTTGGTAGTCATAAATATCTTATTCTAGCGTTACATTGTAACTAGGGGACGCTATCCATTTCTGCAGAAGAGAACAGATCGGCCAGCTACGTCAGTATAGGGTTAGTGGCACATGCTCCTCGACTTGACCAACAAGGCATACAGGGGCACTTGGTGTCATACTGAATGTAGTTTACCAGTCTGGAACGTAGTGTTCTGGTGTATCTGTACAGTTCTCCGTGTGATAAGCTTCAGAATTATCGACCAGAACTTTCCCGGTAGCTTCAAATGATCTTTTATAAAAGCAAAGTGTACGAGAATGTGAACTCATCGTGTTCAAGCCCCGTAGCGACCACGCATTTCGTCAGAGCCTAGACAACTTGCATGTATTCTTTGAAGCACCATCCAGAAGATCAAGAATAGACTAAATGAAATCCTTGAGGGAGCCAACGGGCACTGGCACCATCACAGACCAGCATTTTAGTACGTGTGAAGAAGCTTCAAGAAGGAAGATTCTAAAACACGGTCTCCGTGAATTTTTTTCTAGAGAATAATACTTCATCCTTTTCTTTCTTTATTGCTATTGGATCACACTGTGTGGCCCTTCGCACACAGTGAAGATGCGATACGCATTATCCGTACTTGTTTTTCTTGATTATACTTGCTATGTTGAAGTGGGTGAACCATAGCACGCTAAGTGAGCAAAAAGTTGGTTGGTATTGTTTGTCGAGTATGCTAATTTCTTATGACACAAGTGCTTTTGTCACAGAAAAATCGCTTGAACATGACTTGAGGACAGTTAGCGTGACTGTTCAAGTTGACTAAATAAAATTACAGTAAGAATAGTCACAGAAGGCAGTGTGTGTTATGCAATGCAGTGGGCACGGTATGCTGACGGGACACGAAGTGAACGCGGTGGAAACAAAATGAGTATACATTCATGGACATAACTTATATGTGGCTTTATTTAAACAGTCTATATCGCACGGCCCCGTAAAGCTATGACTTAGCGCATGATTTGCCAAGTAAATATACAGTACTTCGCAGAACTTCTTCGGCACAGCACTTTTGAGCGCAATATATAGGTTCCCCAAGAGTACTTCGCTTAAACTTAACATGGTATGGCTAAGTAAGTTGATCATTGTGATTTTTTTCTACCTTTCAGGCTGTTAAACAAAGTGCGGCTGAGATAATGCAGCCTGAATGCAACCACATATGTTTGTTAGGCATATGCAATGCCAGTTACGTGTGCAATCCATCGGGTCTTGCTATCCAGTGCTTAAAGAAGAATTGTTAGAAATATGCTCTGACATCATCGATAGTATTTCCTAAGGTATCACCGCAGAAGGTATATTAATAAATCTTTATTTTACAAAGTTCCTTCATTCTTCCAAGCAAACGTAACACACTTTGCATGCGTACACCCGTTCCGATTTCCCATGAATCCCGACAGCTGCCCGACACTCATTTTTGCTACTTAGCCATTGCCGAGAACATCGGCCTATTCTTCTAACAAGAAGGTCCATGCGTATCTGCTGCTTTTGTCGAATCCTGACATAGATGCTTTCGACGGTTAGATAAACCAGAAGAGGTTCTGGCACTTCAGCACAGGAAAGACAATTTTGGAAAACAAAACATGCAAAAATGTTCAGTTCAAGCAATACATAGACAACCATACACTAACTAGTCTATCCTACATCGTTTCAGTTTAGTCTTTCTCTTTCTTTGCTAACGACACAACTACTAAACAGTCGTCGATAGGCTCACTTAATCCTGCGGCTTGGCGTGTTGGGTCACGTTGTTTGGTTGGGCGCTGACGTCTCTCGCCGACGAGCTCTTTGTCGGAGTAGTCGACTCGCTAGTGTTCTTTGCGCCTGTCAAGGAATGGCAGTTGAGCTAGATTCGGCCCCAGAAACAGAGTCATTATCGTGCTGTGCTGCGTGATGTTGCAGCTCAAACGGCTTCAAGCAATCGCCCTTCAACCGCACCAGTTTGGAGGGCGATAGCTGCCTCTCAGTGCCCTCTTGCCCTAGACTGCTGCACCATCCGCTAGGAGGCCCTTCCGGTGATACACCAGGTAGATCACCATGGCTCTGAAGGTCACCTTCAGCGTCTCATAGCCTGCATACCGTCCGTTCCCTTCGCCAGCCCTGTTCCGGAGGCAGACCCGTCTTGTGCCGCGTCCATCTACAAAATGCCAACTCAGTCATTAAATTGGACCGTCTAGGCATCTCGAATCTTTTGCGCATGTGCTCATTCCTATGCTAACACTTTTCACCTTTTTACCTGACTTTTTTTATTCTGAATGTCGTCACTGATAACATAAATTTTTCAAGTCTTACGCCCCAAAACCTCTATATGATTATGAGAGACACGTTGTGGGAGGCTTTTCAAATTGTACCACCTGAGGTTCTCAGTCGTGCACTGAGAACGCATAGTGCACGGGCTTCATATTTCACCTCCAGTGAGTCGCAGCTCCCGCGGCCGACATTCGTTCCACCGACCATCGCGTCAGCAGCCGATTGGCATAACTAAAAGACCACCGTGGCGGGCACGTCCTTGCTGATGACATTACTGACTTCCTGAAGCCGTTGCCGAAGCAACTGCTTCTGTCTCTCGGTCGTGTGTTCTGGAACATGGTGGTATGTTCTTCCCTTATGGTCATTGTTACTGATCACAACCACATATTTGAATGCACATAGGCAAGTCACTGCCCTCGCAATTTGACACAGTAAGTTCGTTGGCTGAAAAACTTTAGCATTAGTAAAACCGTTAACCTTGTGCACTATTAACGATCGTTTCTGTAGTGTTTTTTCTTCCCGGACCAACCACATCTTTCTGCCATGAGCGTCTTCATATATCTCCGTAACTCACGCGAAAATACCACTGGGGATTATATGGTTAGAGTTTGCCTAATTCTTTCACGCCCTTTCGTGTGACATGTCTTCAAGACAGCTCTCCTAAGGGCTGCGACATAAATTCTATACGTTTTTTCTCTTTCCCCTAGAATTTGCATTTCAAGAAGCCGTTGTCTGCATTATACCCTTGCTCATCGGCCTACCAGCTACCGATGTAATTCATCACTAAGGAATACTTTTTTGCTGATTACCCAGCCCAACCGTCGTTAGGCTTATCTGCTATAGCATTGAAGAGGTGCTAACCTTTCGTACTCTGTTGTTCCCACCAAATAATCTATCTGCACAGTCGCATAAATTTATCCTTCTTATACTTCTAAGGTTAAATATGCATGGACGAGGAGGATTCACTGTGCTCTTACGCATATCAGATTCGCTCTTTGACATAAGGCGAGGGTGTCCCCTACAAGTTGCGCTCCTATGACCCCCGTTGCGCGGCGTGTCTGCCACTATGTTATCACGGGAAAGCCAAATCATATACTTATATAGAAAAAGAATTCTTGATGGCCTGCCGGTCAAATCCCCATCCTTTATGAAATTTCTTCTAACCAGTGCTGCACTAGAACCAATTCTCGAGCTACATATGCCCTCTTACCGGTCGTGGAAGGGACGGTAATACTGTCACAAAATATTCTACGGTAATCATTGCGCTAAGATATCGTCACGTGGTTTTGACGGTGAATCACGCAGTAGCCAAAGTTAGAAAAGTCAAACCGTTTGTTGTGAAAGGCTGTGCCCACAAAGCAAGTCACACTGCCGAACCGTTGAGGCTAGCACATTCGGCGGTCGTCAAAGATTGTTTTGTGCAAATTTCGTATTCGTTTATTTGATTGGTTTGTGGCGTTTAGCGTCTAAAAGCGGCGCTATGATTATGAGAGCTGCGTATTGGAGGCCTCCATAAATTTCCACCACGTGGGTCTCTAACCTGCACTGATATCCCACAGTGCCTCAACATTTCGCCTTATCAAAATTCGGCCGTGCCCCGCCACTGTGGTCTAGTGCCTATGGTACTCGGCTGCTGATCCGTGGGTCCCGGTAGTGGCAGCTGCATTTCGACGTAGGTCAAATTTGAGGCCCGCGTACTGTGCGATGTCAGTGCACTTTAAAGAAACCCTGGTGGTCAAAAATTTCCCCATCCCTCCACTACGTCGTCTGTCATAATCATAGCTGGTTTTGAGAAGTAAAACACCACAAATCAGTCAGTCAATCAACCAAACAAATGTTGTCGTCGCGCCCGGAATTCGATCTCGTGACGTTCCGGTCAGCAGCCGACTGCAATATCCAATAGACCACCTTTGCGAGGCGCGCAATTCGTCTACTCTGATACATGCGGCAACCTTTATTCTCGAATTGTCACTTTTGTAGCCATTCAATCCAGAAGTTAGTCAAGTATACGCGTCAGGCATGCGAAAGCGTTAGAAGAGTCGGCGTAAATCTCGAAGCAGCGAGCATGTTTTAACTAGGCCTATGCCGATAAAAAAGACGCCAAAAATGTGCAAAAAGTAATCCCCGCGCGCCAACTCGCTCAAGATGACTTCCCCGATGCTGCAGTAAAGCAAAATTTGGAATGACGTTCTTAGATTTACGGAAACGCTACCGATCTTTAGTGTGCGTAATTAGCATAGCTAAAGAACAGGAATTTAAAATTAGCAGCGAACATTTATAATGTATGAACGAATATGTCTACCTGTTACAGTCAATAACAAGGACGCCTGCGCCTAGAAAATTATTTCTCCCTAGAGTAAGGATGGGCTGCAGCGCATTCGAAAGGCAATCACAAATCATGATTGGAAGGTTGTCGCTGGTGAAAAGTATTTAATTATGGTTTTATTTGGTACTAACGTACGGTGCGGAGCCGTGGGGAATAACGAAAAGACTGCATGCTGCATGCAAGGGAAAGAAAAATAATAGCTGTAACGCTAAGAGATAAAAAATGAGCGGACTGGAATTGGATGGACGGAGTTGCAACTGACGGCTAAACGTACAGGCTTTCGTTCCTTTTTGCGCTGTGCAGAAATTTGTTAGTGGCTAATCAGACCTTGTATCTCCATGTTCCCCTACAATAACAGCATAGCCAATGACCGCCGAAGTAAAGAAAACAAGAAATGTGACCGCTACAGTTGTCCTCTGTCTAGAACCGACATTTTGTGGCTTTAGTTCCCGGACTATAGGGAGAATTTTGAGATGACATCATATTGCTTACAGGGAGCTTATTAACACCACACTCTGAGTCCGGGCGGGCACAGCGTAACATCGGTGACGCTACCTATCTGAGCAGCAGGACAAACTCCAACTTTGTTCTTATCACCAACCAAAATCAATAAAATATTGCATATCTCTCGCACAAACAGACATACACACAAAGCGCCGAGGTACGTTAGCATTAGCATTATTTGTGCACGTGTCAGTTCCCGCCTGCACACATACGTAAGGAAGTAACGGACAAGCGAGCTCTATGTAAGCGATCGAATAAAACGCGTTCACTCTTTAAAACTCCGCGATGCGACACGAAGCTTACCTAGGCATCAAAGGACGAGCGGCGGCCGATGCGAAAGCGTGACGAAAGTATAAAAGAAAGCCGAGAAAGCAGAGCTACAGAAATAAATCACTACAAACATGCAGAAGCTCTGCAACACAGTGTCGCAACATTAAGCGTTTTGCAAAAAAAAAAAGATATGGTGCTGTGAATATGTGGCTTCGACGATTCGGAACCTGTTTGCGGAGGCGTAATTTGGAGCACGAAACAAGATTGTCAGGGTCTTTCGCAAAGTCATTTCCTACGTGGAAGCCTCAATTCATATATGATTGAGCTCACCAGAACGATGAAGATTGGGCTCAACAGCAGCCGTCCGTATACAGGCCATGCAGAACTTGGCTTTCGCACGCAGAGGGAGAACCAGTCAGGGACGGGGTCTCCCGCCAGACAACATAACGGCGCCCACGTGAAAAACTAGTAGGTGTGTAAATTTTAGGTTATAGAGAACGAAGCCTCTCTAAGTAATGACTCAGGCTCACCTTTGCCTTTGTTTTGCGAAACAAGCGCATTTCCTCCCATTTTGGCGATGAGATATTGCTTGAGAGATTTTGCAACGAGATTACCAATGAAGTGAGACGCGGACATTTTACATAAATAATAAAGGCGTGCAATGCATCATTAGTGTGTCCTTGTCCCTCTTTAACAATGAAGAGCAATATTTAACACCTTTGATAACTATACGGTCACTGTGACATCAGGCTGATCATGTTTTGTACATGCCCTTGACGTTTTCTTTCATGCAAATACTTTTTCAATAAATCAATTGATAGTTGGCACTCGTCCGGTCCTTCTTCTTGTGTTTTTTTTTCTTGTGCATTCATTTTTTGGCACTATATGCACCGACTACCAAGAATAACGTGTGGTAAGCAACGTCAGTAGAAGTACTATCTTGGAACAACAAAATGTCTGGACTACAGGTGGCCACCCCATAACACATACTGGAATCTGAAGGTGTAGAGTCGCGACTGACGGGCAGACTTATTCGATGGGTTTTGTTGTCTAGTACCATGGCTCGGGTGACGTCATCCTAGGCGTAGATTTTGTGAATAAGCGCGACGCGACTGTCGACGTGAGAACCAGGTCAGTACTGCTCGCTACGGATAATAGCTCCGGATGGCAGCGTCGGTTAGCATGCATAGAATTTATGGAAGAGCAGGTCACTGTCACACCGCGCCCAAGTGTCCTCTGCCCAGTCCACATCTAAGAACTTTCATATTTACAAGACGTCATCGAAGGCAGCCAGTACCTCCTTGTAGACCGCCGCATTTGCGCCGCAAGAAGCACAGCAAGCTGCGTCGCGGTGATGCAAGGGTAGCACTGGCGAATTTCAGCCACAAACAGAAACACCTGAGCAGAGGTGCTACGATCGACCACATGGATTATTTGCGGAACCCAGGAAAATCCGTGCGCTTTCAACATTGTGGTAGCTTTCAAAAGTGACTGTAGTGGCCGCATCAGCTTCTGACGTCAGTGAAACTCTATCCAGGCTTAAAAAAGAACAGCTAGAGTAACACAAGGGTTGATTCGTCGTCGCCGATGCTTCATCAAACCTGTTCCGCCTAATACCACATCATCGACATCAATGTCCATGTGCTGTGGCACAGTCTATACCGAATTTAATTAGGAGAACGTGATGCTATCAAGGAACGAGTCGACGAAATGCTACTCGACGTCGTCACACAGACCTAGAGCCTTCGAACTTCTCCCGTGCTGTTAGGGAGGAAAAAAATGAAACTCTACAATTCAATGTTGATAATGATCACTGGATTAAAATTGCTAGGAAAGGCGTGTATTCCCTCCCAAGGCCTCTGATGGACTCTACGTCCTTGGGAAGTTTTCTTCGATGGGTCTCAAGATCGGCTATTCATAAGTCGAAGTTGACAATCAAGACCTTTAAGGGTGACTCTTGAGAATACCAGCGGCCTCCACGAGTTTAAGGTGATGTACTTTGCTCCATGCTCGGGCGCCAGCAACTTTCGACCCCATCACGAAAACTGGGTGCTGCCAGACTTCCTCGTCTTTATGGACAGTATCGTTGCGCTTGCGTTTAGCACCAGCGAACGCCCCCGGCCCCTTCAAGCTGTTAACGCAAATGCGTTTCTTGGCTAGGTTGGCCATAGCGCGCGCCCAGCTCGCGTCCGCAAAAGCCGTACCCAGAAAGCACGTGACCTCTCCCACCGGAAGTAACGCTGGCACCAACACTCACCGCAGCGGCAGTCCACGCGCACTCCGCTCTGCTGCAGCTACCTGCAGCGGCTTGCGACCGCGAAGCCGCGTTTCTTGGCTGGGTTGGCGAAAGCGCGCTCCCAGCTGCGTGGGGTCGCCGTACCACCACTAGGCTCACGAACCCGCCAGCTAGCCCATCGTTCCTCGCCGCCATGCGTGCGGAGTTCCATCTCGAATCGAAGACGCCCACTGAGGCCATCACGAGGTCGAGATGTATACATGCATCGATCTCGCGTTCACCGACTACCTATACATTGTGCGAGATGTGATGTATGTCTCCACCCACTCGGATCAGAAGGCCATTGTAGTGTACCCCGGCCCAAGTACACCGTCACCGGAACCATAAGAGGGTGACGACACCGGTGACTGTCTAATGACACCGCCCACAATGCCGCGGCAGTCGCACTACTTTGATATGCCGGATACTTGCCAGGGCATACCTGCATATACTACCTGGACGACGAAATAGAAAGGGACATGTGAAATGTCGACACCACTTTGATGGCACCAAATCATGTAAACAAAGAAAATCCGACCTCCCATATTGCCTCATTCTTCACAACACAACCCGGCAACACCAGTTTGCAGCATCCCTCCGCAGCGACCAATCTGCCAGAAAATGATCACCAGTATCACTTTCTGGTAGCACAAAACGTGATTACCTTGCATGCTGCTTTGTGAGTGGTGTCGACTTTTCTACAAAATTTGCATGCCCGGCATGCATATTTAAATGTCTTCCACAATATCAGTCACAAAAATAGGGCACCTTGAAGAATGCAAAAGAAAGCCGACATATTTGAGTCGTTGTCACGTTTTTCGTCGATGACAACTGCTTTCGCCGCTATAATGTTCCAGTGCGATTTTCCTTTGTTTTCTGGGCGCAGGTCGGCCCAATAAACAGTAATAGACTGCCATCTCTTTCAATTCTGCTGTGTCCTTCATCGCTACACCAAAGTGACATTATAAATTTGTATAAAAACCTCACATGTACGCAACTGGATGAGAGTGCGATAATTTTATTCTGCGACTACAACTTCTTTGAAGATGATCTACCCTACTGCGATGGGATTCTTTAAATAAGAAAAACAACGTACATTGCCTCTGTCAACGGACACGTGTGCAATAATACGACGAGGCTGATTTCTCCGGAAGTTTTAAGACAACACCAACGAACAAGGACACCGAACAATAAATACAATGAGAAGAGCGCTTTTAACAAAGAACAAGCATGCAAGCGATCATTCGTGTTTTAAGTCACACTGCGCGAAACAGTCTCACCGAGGCTGGCCGGCTTGTGGAGGAAACGTCCACGCAGAAGGAGCTCCTGCCTCAGAAGGATGCGACGGTAGCGCATCGACGCGTTGTGGTCAACGCATATGCAGGCCAGAGACAAGGACGAGGAGGACGACAGGCGGCCAAGAGACATTGGGAGCGTAGCGTCGCCGCTAGTTGCTCGGCGAAACAGAGGAGTACTCAGGCCTACACCCGACCGCGCTACTTCTCCTAGCTCTTCCAGGAAAAGGGAGACAGGCCGAAGCCGCGCGGTCACGGACATCGTCGCGGTAGTCTCGCTTTACCAGGCAGCACTCGGGCCTACACCCGACTGTGCTGGTTGGTGTCGCGGGCGACTCGTCAGGCATTTTGTCGGCACAGAGTCTGGTGCTCGGTGTCAAGCAGATCCATACACCCCAACTCTTGGCGCACGCCAGGCACTCGGGACTACGCCCGACAGTGGTTCTGGTGGAGAGCTCCCCTGCCACATCCACGCTGGTGGAACACCGCCTTGCATCTGTAACTTGGTAGCTCACATGTATGCCCCGCGAACGACCATTGCCTAGTTTCTGCTAACGGCCGTATTTTTATTTTAAAGACGATAGTCTTTCTTTGGATACTTGAACGCAGATATTTTGGTCTGTGTGTGTGTGTGTGTGTGTGTGTGTGTGTGTGTGTGTGTGTGTGTGTGTGTGTGTGTGTGTGTGTGTCTGTCTGTCTGTCTGTCCTGCTTTTCGATTCAGTAGAATGGCGAAAGTTTAACCCCTTCCTCATCGACCACTCATCTTGAACTGGCAGCTGCGTTCATACTTGTGAACACAGTCGACTAAAAAGCAAATATTACGCATATCTGAGGCGCAATATCAATACGTAAGTATTAGATGGTGTGTTCCTTTAGTAGAAAATACATAGATGCGTAATTCTAAAGACCCTAGTGCTTGTTAGGATGCGCTAAAAATGCGACGCGTATGAACGAAAAAGCGGACGTTTCCTACGCTTCGGTAAAACGACACGGTGCTACCACCTACCAGTAGCTCTGCGTACTATGCAAGCTTCTTGCGTTTCCCGGTATCATGGCCAGATGGCGTCCATATCTCACGCAGCGCTGCCTCCATTTCATCAATGCCAGCCACATGCGGCCGATTCAACATAGACGGGGCGCTGTCTGAGGCGAGGCAAAACATAAATGGCCGTTTGATGATATAGAACACATGAAACAGACGAGGTGCGCGATGCACGAATTGTCACTGACCTAGAGGCTAAGCGAGCGTACCCGGCGGCTGAACAGACGCCCGAAGCTCATGCCGAACCGCAGATGAACCGGGACTCATGTAGTACGGACCGTAGTCTTTCGACGACATCTGCAGCGAAGCACGGAGATACGCGGGCAATTTTTTTCCGCCTGTTGTCTTCCTCATCGCCTCGCGTGCTGAGCCGGCGCTTCTTTCTCACCGTTTTGTCCATTGCAGCTTCGCCGCAGCAACAAACTCCACAGGCGCGCACTTGTCCCATGAGACCAATACGTCATCTAGGTATCTGGTTGTCTAAAGTAGCTTTCTTCGAACCTCGTGCACATCAGTTACGTTGAATTCAAGTAATCGCTAAATTTTGAAAAGTTGTGTGTACAAGCTGTGTTCCTCCCATGCTAACTGAATCAACAAGCGCAGTACATATCCAACAGTAATTGATCTGTACAGATCTCAATTCGTTCAGGATCGCCCTTCACAGTGATAGGCCTACTTACTACGAGCATGATCTCTCTTCGAGTGATTCTGAATCCCGCATTTGGATCACCGCATGGTGGCGCCCTTCCACTACATCCTTCAATATTCACAGGTAGAGGACTTACTCCTAAACATCACCCGTTTGCATTTTAGGGGCGAAGTTCCTTAGGGTAGAGGATTGTCCCACGCCGCGCCATAGTAGCCATGCTCGCGCTCGCTTTCGGCGGGTGTCTCCCGGTGAGCGAACTCTCTCTCTCTCTTCACCAGCGGCAGTCATGATTGCAGTCATACGGTCGGCGTGTGCCTCCGGGCGCGCGATCTCTCTCTCTTCGACAGCGACAGCAGCAGTCATGAGTACAGTCAGGTCGTGTGTGCATGTATGGGCCGACCCCGGAGGCAACCCTTACGAAAATGCCATGTATGGACTGATATGAAAAAATCCATATACGGTTATATTAAAAGTTGGGCAGATATGGCCATATATGGCATATACGGCCCTTATATGGCCATATCTGCCCAATTTTAATATATCCATATATGGCGCCTTATATGGCCATATCTACCCAATTTTTGATATATCCATATATGACGCCTTATATGGCCATATCTCCCAATTTTTAATATATCCGTATATGGGCCCTTATATGGCCATATCTGCGCAATTTGTAATATATCCATATATGGCGCCTTATATGGCCATATCTGCTTGACACTGTAGGCCATGTGTGAGAGCCGAATACATATATAAACAAAAACAGAACACAAATGCAATATGGACCTTTCATGTGTGTATTTTTTTTTCCAACTACTTTTTTCATTCTTCGGAGTTGTCTTTTGTCTTTTTGCTTCCGAAGTCGCTGAGATTTGCGCCCAGGGATAATATTAAAATTAAGTTTTCCACTGCACTCGAACTGGCACCTCGTAGGGAAGTCTTTTGTGCGAGCTGTAAATGGCAAAACACAATTGGAGCATGAAAGTAATGCTTACATTATCAGGGCCGATAAAAAAGCTCCGAAATATGTGCAGCTGATGACGCAATGACACAATATTTTATATGCACACATGCATGCATTCACTTAGGCGCCAAGAACAACAATCGTAAAACATCGGAACACGCCCGTATCGTTAAACCATCCTGCATGACCGTGCATGACTACGCAATGTGTTGGTCGGTATGCAAAGCACCTTATATGCAGTTGCTCAATTATTATTTCAGTTTACTTCCTTGCACTTTGAGGCGAAGGAAAGGGAGATGCTTGTCCCTGTTTTGTCACGCAGGGAAAAAAAACACTGTTTTTCTCAACGATGTCATTAGCTTGTTAATCAGGTGAGGCCGGTTCTCCGAAATAGCATTAAATGTATGCACATAAAGCACTGTCATTGATAGCTGAACCAGCAAACATGTTTATACATTATTGCAATAAAGCAACTGACCTTTGATGTATAGGGACGACTGAGTGTATTGCAACCTCTCCGAAATAGCGTGTGGAGTGCTCTGTTTGGTAAATAAATAAAATAAAAGCAGACAATATCTAAAATGCGGCCACGCCATTTTTATGCTCAATATGGCACTTTCAGCTGCTCCTGAAGCAGCATGCATTTCCAGCCTCACGGCTTCACTGGCGCCAGATTCCGCGAATAAGGTGCAATAACGAGAATTGCACTAGTGATGGGCGGGGGAAGGGCACCCGTAAAACGAACAGAATTTCAACAGTAACTTGTCTAAGGCATTCGTAAGGAAAAATCAGAAAATGATAGCGTGTCTATGCACGGTACATCTGTTGGGTGACCTTCGATCTCGCCACAAGAAGAAAATACTGCATTTGGCGCCTTTTTACAACGCCGCTAAGGGGTCGGAAGCAGAAGCAATGCGTAAGGCGCAACTTAAAATATAGAAATGAAACACGCTAGCTTTGCGACATTAGCCGTTTATCCGATATCCGACGGCGAAAACAAAGCGCTTAGCAGTTATAAAATTGTCCAATTCACGTGCTTCTGAACTGACACACCGTATAGAAATTTAGTAACAAGCATCAGAGCTTACCTTGTAGCAATCAGCCTGGAATGAAAGAAGCCTTTGTACTGCCACCAACTTGCACTTGTGGCCCCACTTTGTTAGGAATGTGCTCTTCCGGCACTCCCAACGCAGGTCATTTTAGAACATTGAAGGTTGTCCACTTATTTGCGACACGATCGAAACATTCCACTCACTGCACTCAGTACCACAGCACCACCTTTTTCGGAAAGTACAGCCAGGCAGCCCGCACGCAGCAAAACCTTCGTGGAGAAAACGGCTCACAGTTGTGAAGGCTACGCAAATGTAGTCCGTAAGAAAAAGAAAGAGAGAGGTGTATCGTTCCGAGAGGAAACGACAAACGTAAAGCAGAAACGCGTATATTTCTATTGTTTCCCCGAAAATACGAGCGCGTTTTGTCAAAATGAGGAGGAATGTGTTATGATTTAAGGCTGCCAGCGAGACATGTGTATTTTCTTGCTTACCACAAGCAATGGACTACTTTTTGGGTCGCGAAAGTACAACAGCGTAAACACGAGAGCTAGCTTTGGCAGCCCTTCACCTGATGCATGAAATCTGTTCCACGTGCACGTGGAAAAAGCGAGGGGCCGTCTCCGAAGGTCCTGCGCACTGTTCCGAGAAAAAAAAGCGTGGCTCTCTGCGGAAGAAAAGAACCGGAGGGCGGGAGGGTGGGGGGGTGGACAGAGGGGGGCTCTTTTTTGTCATTTATTTTTTGGGTGGTCTTGGCATTCTTTTGAGCAATGGTGGGTCAGCTGTAGAAAGAGAAGCGATGGCCCTCTTTCGCGCCGCACTCGGACAAGACGAGGTAAAGAAAATGAAAATAAAAGTAACGAACGTTCCTGACATATTCCAGCAACCAGTCGTTTAGCTATAACTTACATTGAACATGCAATCTAGGTGCTTATTGTGTATAGCTGGCACAAGTTTTGCGCTAATGCACCACTATAATGCGCACGTATATACAATTGCTTTTGCTTTTGCAACTACAACATCGACGAAACAATAATAGTTCAGCTAGATACATCGTTTTAATGCAGATAATAATTAGCTCGCGCTGTAGGTAAATCGCGTATTAAATGAAATTACGATGCCATGAGAAAGCAGAACTCACCGCCAACCCTCCCTTACTCTCTTTTACCATTTACCTTTAGTGTTTACTTTTTGCATTCATTTCTTTTGTAATTACTAATTGCTAGACGGGACCAGATATGTGGTTCCATCGATTATCTGTGCTTATATAAATAACATTACTGGGTATTTATTGTTTCACTTCGCGTGATATATCGTCACTCACCATGACACGAGAAAACTTTATAATATATATATATATATATATATATGTATATATATATATATATATATATATATCGTGAGGAACTGCTCCTTAATTGGATGTCGACACATAAATAATATAATACACCTATGTATATGACTGTTAACTTGCATTATGTGACTTTTCATGCATACTCTTTATATCGAGTATATAAAGCCATATACGGGCCATGGACGCCGTATATGGAAGTATCCTGCTACCGTATATGTCATATAAGGCGCAATATAAAGCCATATATGGCAGTATACAGCTGCCTTATATGGCATATAAAACGCCATATACGTTATATCTGGCTGTATATGACCTTATATTGAACCGTATATGGCAGTATATAGCCTGATATGAGCGCTTATATGTCCATATCTGGTCATATATAAAACATATCTGGCCCATATATGATATTTCGTAAGGGAAAGCACCAAGACACATCTGCAGTCACGAGAGGAGGAGGACGACGAAAAAACTTTATTGTCAGGGCTTTCAAGACCTCACCGACAGAGCGAACGACTCGCGTTGACTATGGTAGCTCTCTTCGATGAACGCTTGAAAAAAGCCGCCAGGGGGCCACGGAGTGCAAGCGCGCCTCTCATGGGCTTAATAACGTTTGCTGTCGGGCTAGTTGGTGCATAGCTGAACTTGGTGCATAGCTAACCATTTGCGCCATCAATTAAAGTTCTCATGGGCTCCTGCTAAGGCACGAGCGCCAAAGGAACACCATGATGAAGAACGCAAGCACTTCTTCCAAGCATATTCGTGATGTTAGCCCACAATTTTACTTTCTGGCATTCTTCTTGCCCAACTGTAGGTAATCTCTAATCATATCAAGTTTAGTCCATGAACACCTTTTTCTCCCAAGAGATATCGCAACAGTACACGTGTATAGAACGGCATTATCATAAGTTCTATACAACCCATGACTCATTTAGAGCAGCGATCCTCCACTAGTTCTAGCAATATAGATACGACAGTACCCTCCATTCTAAACTCAGACCACGCACTCCACACCAAAACTTAGTTGTAACATTTGCTTATACCACCTATAACAAGATGAATCATATCGTTCCGTTAATACACTGCTCGAAAAATGGCTCAGATAAGCTGATTCTGCATGAGGGTATGGTGAATGCAGGAAAAAACATTAGAATGGTACTAAACACACATGACAGAAAGGCCTCTTTATAATAAGCCAAATTGTTTTTTTTTTTGTAGTAACCCTGACCTATCGCTGGTACACGCGGAATTAGCGTGATGGCATTGAACGTATAATTAATTCATCGTGTCCGTCGCTACACTACGCGATCTTGTTCGACGAGGAAGTTGTCAGTGAACTGCAAAGAAGCCTGGAATTATTCATTCCTTGGTGATAACGAAAGGGGAACGGACAAGGGGTCGTTCTTATTATTAACACAACCTCTTGAGGCTAACAGACGAAGAGGCCAAAGAAGGCATAGGAAAAGTTATTCGTAGTTTGTAGTTGCAGTGTAGTAGCGAAACCTTAAGTGGAAAGCGATTAACGTGGACGAAAAAACACCAACCGTCGGTGGGACCGACCGCACAACCTTCGGAGAACGCGGATGAAAATCTCCATTTGATTTTTTTTTTTTTGCTCCTAGCAACGTATATCATCGCCAGCTTTGTGTGAGAGCAACCTGAGGGTCAGGCACCGATCTGTCTGAGTAAGATTTACAATGAAGAAAAAATACGTGGGCCAATTTATGTAACTTCCGAAACAAAATGATGGCAAACTACCATCTCCTATATTCACATGTGACTTTTTTAATACACTGCCTCCTGAACGAAACATAGAAGTAAATTGACGTAGATACGTTGTGGGCATTTTCGCTCCTGGCCCTCCACATTTAAAGACAAATATTATAATCAATATTTCCTTATAGGTTTCATCATCGGAAGCGACACGGTAGTGGTTGTGAGACGCATCAGTGACAGCGACTACTTTCGTGTGATAATAATATGCTTCAGCTTTGACACCTGTATATCGGGCAATGTTATGTGTATCGGGCAATATTATCGGGCAATGTTATGCGTATGTAAGTATCCAAGAATTCTCCATCGAACACAAACGTGCTTGTACCAAGCTCTTAAGCCAGTAAAATCGCCAAGGCTCACACTGAGGTCGATTCAGTGCATTGAGCGCGCTCAAGCGAGCCTACGTAGAACTCATTGAAATGTGAAGGAC
>CM023490.1:54279606-54447484 GCA_013339685.2 Hyalomma asiaticum | reverse complement strand
CTCCGTTAAACGCGTGTATTTCAAAGAGCATTTGGGTGCATAATAAATTTTCATGATCAGCTATTGCGAGCACTACATTTATTAATGTGTTGTGAACGAACAGGTACGTACCATTCACAGTAAGTGCGCCCAAGGAATTTTGATCCCGTACAAGTAACGAAACCTTGAGAAAACTGGCAAATGTGATTTTTATTCCGCAGATCATTCGTTTCGAAAGTGACAAGCATTCATTGCTGTCTGTCCGCCACGTAATATGCGTCCATCCACCTGCATTTTGATGTTCCTCGACAATTGCAGATTTGCGAACGCGGTATTTGCAGCAACAAAAATTAACCCTACAAATTGGACCATAATAATACGTTATGGTTGCCGACTGCCTAGTTGGCATCATCTACACGTCATGTAGATGACAGCAGAGACAACGAGAACGCCCTTGATCCCTGGCATTAAAATACTGAATAAATTTTATTGCAGCTATAATCCATTCACGCAGTTTCTTCATTGCACTCATCATATTCAGAAATTGGAGACACAAAGCGCATGCGCATTGCAATTCTTTTCCAAGTATATTATCCGAAGTCTTTCCCGCCATCCGTAATAGTTAAGGTTTCTCCACTGCAAGGACTGCACATACGAGTAGCTGTAATAAGGGAACTCACTGCCGTTATGCGCACTCTTACTCCCTCTCGCTGATGAGCACGTCGATAGTCATATATTTCAAATAAAAGTTTCATTGCTTGACGGGTACCTGAAAATCAACCTCCTAGCACATCTGCATTCTTCTCATCACCTGAACGAAGAACACAAGCATCAATTCAGCGCGCCGAAAACTGCGCATAGCAAGGCACTTCGCTAGAACAGATAAGTCCGCTTTTACATAGAATTCGCTAGACAATCGCACAATCTCAGAAATTGAAAGCGCACTTGGTGAAGCTTAGGACAAAATAAGCGGGGCATTGTGTACTTACTTGCGGGCACATATCAAGAAAGATATGAATACCTGGACCAGAAGTACCACGATGTCTGACACTTGATATTGGGGGAATAGTTAACGGGTTTGATATTGATGCTGCAAGAGAAACTGCTTCTCCCTCCCTTGTGAGCACGTTAGAAATGTGCTCCCACGATATACAAAAAAAATCCTGCCTACGCAGCTATTGAAAGTTTCAAAAAGGCCGCTGAGACATCCAGCCCACTCCACCCCTACCTTCCCTCCACAAGATAATCCGTGCACCCTGGCATGAGTGCTTCAGCGGAGGTCTTTGTGCGGCGCGACGCGGTCCAACCACCACTAACCCCAGCCTACAACGTATCATACCTCGTACTGAATCGCACCGTCCTAGAAACTGCTACTCTCCTACGGAACGGCCGGAAGACAGAGTTCTCTTGGACTAATTAAGCCGTTTTACATGGACCATAACAGAGATACTGTTACATCCAGCCCTCCACAAGATTCCCACCTCCAGTCTACACGAGGCACCCTATAGCATTTTCATTTGAGCGACGTGCACAACCGAGTCGCGTGTGACCGCTTGGAAAGAACGAGCATAAAGACGTCGCTTGGATGTCCCACACGAAGCAACGGCCGGGGTTCTTTCGCTGGCATCTACTAGTAGTCAGCCACCTCGCTTTTTCACTCCTGACGCATAAGCCTACAAGGGCAAGGGGCAAAGCATGGCGTAGTATTGAGTTGCCATGCTTTGACAAAGCATAGAAAAACCATGTCATAGGTAAGCGTGCTCTAGCCGCCCCAGAAGGTGGGTGTTTGCGGAGGAGATTTTCGCCTAGGCTTACTTCCCTAACACTCCCCTGCTCCACCTCCTCCTCCCCCTCTGAAAGCTCCTCCTAAATTTTTAAGGTATGAATACTTGCGCATTGCCAGGAGCATAGTTGGTCTTTTTCGGACGCTTCTAAAACACGATCGTTTCGTTGTCCTTGTATGCTCATTAGGGGACTTGCCATTGTCTCTGAACCAGTGCCTACTTCTAAATAGTATCGCTATTTTATGTAGAACTAAAACCATTATTGTTCGTCCAACAGAAACCTGTAGGATGTAAAGGAGAATGCACAAACCCAGGAACACTAACCTCCTCATTGAAAGATGGCGATGAGTGCCTTGTAAGTTGTTCCACAACAATTCGTTATTACGTATTATAAAGAGACACTGAAACGCTTATGGGAATTGTCAGCGAGTACATCACACTGATAGGTGAAGTCCTTGTGATCATTAGCACATCTAAATCAGCTGTCAGCGGTAAAGTGTGCCAATTTCCTATAAAGTTTCAAAATGTGTGCGTCAGGAAAGACAGACGCGAGGTTTTCAACTGCCTTGCCAGTTAGCTGTGGAATGGGGCACGCGATGATTGCATTTCACCATGAGTAAGCACCGAACAGCAAGCCATGGTACGTCAGGAGCGTCGTTTCCCGCCACACATATTGCCAATCTCTAGATGACGCAGAGTACATGCTCTTTGAAATAGTCTTTAAAGGATGAAGCATAGTCAGCATGGTATAAAGCAACTTTGTCGGAGAGCCAAGCAACACTTGTTTCCTCAGAGGCATTTCTTTCAGCACGTTTGAGCAAGCGTGTGAAATGAATACTATAAAGCACATTTTTCTTTAAGCCATGCCTTAAGGGCAAGCAACGTCTCCAAAGTCATTTATTGGTACGCAGTGTTCATTAGTTGCTTTTCATCTCAACCGTCGTGCTTGACACAATGTTGCTCTTTCTGCCCGCAGCATGTGAAAATCGATGGTCCTGCACAGTTCTTTCTCATACGTGTTAACTGGCTGCGTTAACTCCGGCCAGAAAATTCAGCCGTAATTTGCGTTGACATTGTGTCCACGATGTTGAAAATATTTGTGCTGTAGAAAGACCGCTGAGAAGAACAAACTCGGCAGCGAAATATGACCACTGCCAAAATTAACCGGGATTTCACTAGTTGACTACACCCTCTCCCTATAAATTTGGTCACAGCACAAGCCGTCTCTTGTTAGATGAATCGACTGCAAATATTACGTCTTATGTGACACAAAGTTCCATGGTGGACACATATTTATGAATTTTATGGCCGTAAATTGATGCTTATCGATTTATAATTGCTGTAATTTATATGGCACCCTTAACAATGCCGCTATTATGTTGCTTACCCAGTAAGTACAATATATTTGACGATGCTACTCCAGCACAGTAGTTTTGACCTCAACTGGCATGTTGCTTGAAATGCCTCCGTTGAACACATCACGTACATTACGATGTTCCTCACAGCCTTTTTCTACATTTTCAGGCTGTTCTTCTAGATGCTGCTAAAGCAATGAAACCCAACTGTGTACACGTTTGTTTATTAGGCCTATGCAACCAAACTGCACAATGCATTCCGTCTGGCCTAGCCATCGAATGCATGAGTCCTAATTGCCCTCGATAACCTCTGAAATCGCTAAGGAGTATCCATCAAACCGATATTATACAAAATAAATACATATTTGATCAAGTGTCTTGAATCCTGAAAGCGCGAATAACACGTTTTGCATGAGCATATTCACAGTGATGTGCTGCAACCCCGTACGGGTTCCCTTCACTCAGTCCTCCTACTTCCTTGTTACCAAGCACACTAGACGATTATACTAATTACAATGGCAATGTGTGACGCCAACTTCTGAAAACGCACGTAACGATATTGTAATTGCGGTACTGAATTTTTTGTAGTGGTGGTGTTCGCGAGATCAGCCGAAAAACGATCTAGTGCGTGAGCACAGAAGCAATATCATATTAATAGCAAAGCAAGCAAACGATTTAGTGCGAACAGTACACGAACATGGACTGTAACTAAGCTGCTCTGTATTGTCTTAAGTCTAGCTTTGTATTTCCTGGACCACCGCACATTCTCTAGACACTAGTCGGACGTCTCCATAATGCGTGGGGTTAGCGTGTTGATTAACCTTACTTGGTGGTGCGCTTACGTTCCTCACACACGACACCTTTCTCGCAAACACCGACTCCATGGTGTTCTGCACGACGATCAAGTTATTTTATTTCACCTCGGCACTATCCTTAAAATTTCTCCGTGTTTTTTTATTGTGCTGCATGGTGTTGAAGCTGACGCGGCATTCCATCGAATCGGCGCATGCTTCAAGTAGTAAAGGGATAGAGCAAGCTCATCGTGTATAGGTGTCACTCCTCCAAGGACGTTCACCTGATGTTTCTCAAAGTAAATAGGCACGACTCGGAACCTACGCTTCACGCTTACATGTCCGATGTCACACATTCCCGTTGCCAACCACGTTCCGGAGAGAACCTTTGTGAGCCGTATCCACACGGGAGATGCCGAATCACTGCTTAAATCACTCGACGCGAGCCCCTCGGACCTTATAAATACGAAGCACTTCATGGCGAACTGGACCTACTTTGACCGTATCAATCTATCTATCTATCTATCTATCTATCTATCTATCTATCTATCTATCTATCTATCTATCTATCGAGCTAGCTAGCTAGCTAGCTACTATCTATCTACATACGTCGCGGTGCTGTCCAGGCTGTACCTTTCAGCCGGTACACACCAAAATATGGATGGTAAAGTGCCTAAGAATGACAAATATATATGACTGATATGTGCGTTACTAACATTATACAGTCGTCCAAGTACGTCAAGATGCAGTCACAAGTGGCTCATACTGTAGCGTTCGGCCAGCGATATCCTGTTACGCGCCAGAGGTATTTGAAATTTACGCAGCTCATGTCAATCTCGGCTCAACTAAAATAGACACTTAACATCACCCTTAGAGCACACTTCGAAAAAAGCGCGCCGTTGTCGTAGCATAGGAGTGAAATGTACACGTAACAGACACACAGGAACTCATCGTAGTCTCTGAAGGCAACGCACCAGGAGGCAGGTGGGTATCGTACCGGGGTGCCGAGGTGCGAAGGAAACACGTTTCCACTACACTACGGCGGCTTCAACGAAACGGTGAATATAGTGAATAAACCAAATGCAACCGTGTGGCGATGGTGTAACGTAAATTCCGTTTCTAATGTGTATTGAACGTCATCCTAGTAATGTAGTACAAGACACATATGTCGTACTACCACTCGGATGATTTTGTCAAGGATTGCCCTATCCCCCACGAATATTTAACTTAAGCGAACGACGCTCATCATCAGCAGATCAGCACACCGCAGGCCTCATTTCTCTTCGACAAAATAGGTTTCCGTGCGGTGCACTAACGCTAGTGTCAACGTTACGCCGTACCATGAGCTACCATTCCGTCTCGACGGCACTGCCCAATTTCTGGTTACGCCATGTTATGAACATAGGTACTCATCCACTTTGCACAAACACGCTCATGCTGCTTATAATACTTCGCTGACTGTAACAACGTTCCCCATATGCAATCTCATCGCCATCTGCTTCGCATAATACCGATTCCCAAAGTGGGATCTGCAGGATAGCTAGCACGCGTTCGTTTCCATTCTAACACTTTCCACGCTTTTTCCTCGCCTTTTTTTTTTCTTTTTCTGTGATCTTCATCGTAGCATCGGCCTTGTTTTTAAAGAGAACTTTACCACGGCAGCTGCTTCTCTCCGCCGCCCTCGTGCGTCACGACCTTCCACCGAAACCAGTTGATTCCATGTGCTTGCATTAGTATGCACTTGTTACTGATCGTCTGTCATCAAATTCATGAACTCCACAGAAGTCAACGCCCTCACTGCTCTGCATATTCGTCAGTTCATTGTCTCAAAAGCTTTCGAAGTACCATGATGCATGAACGCAGCAATGTCTTCATAAAGTTTCACATGTGACCACAATTCTTCCCCTTGCACTGTCACAACGTTGTTCCACGCGCACCTTAGGTTATCTATGTAACGCCTACTCATTGCCTTTGCACGTGTGTCTCTCAACGTCTGTCGGCATCATCAGTTCTATACAGATGTGCAGAGTAAGCTGTCATCGCTTGTTTAAATGGCATAAATAAGTGGCGATGGTGTCAACCGCGGCCAACGGTATCAATTGCAGTGTCGCTCAGAATAAGAGAATCACATAACCACGCCTGTGGACATTTGAACCTACCTCAATAGGGGCACTACTAGGTGGCTGTAAATCTCACCACATGTTTGCGCACTTGATCTTCTTAGCGGCGGCTCTGATATGGTAGGACTACAAAGATTATACCACAATAAACTCAAAAATTCTGAGTTATATATATAAGTCTATCGCATTACTGTACTTTGTCAACCATGTAAATGCAGCACGGTAATTTAACTCAACCATGGCAGATGACAATCAGCTCTGAATTTAGAGCGATAGTTGACGTTCTTCCTTGCGGCGAGCGGTGGATGTGTAAGCTAGGCAAACACGAGAAATTAAGGTTAGGGCTTAATTCATTTCTGGAATACGTCCATCTGATTTGATGAAACCTAAATTACAGTGTTCAAATGACACCGACTGAATTTCTCTATATCACCGAGTCATTTCGTCAAGGTGTAAGATTCTAATTGCGCTGTGCATGGCTCAGCGTAGAGCGGCAAAATAAAATAAAACCGCTCATATTCACTCAAACATGTTGCGCTAGCCTTCGGCACGGCACTCACCAGAGCCTTCTTAGCTCCGCTTTCCGATGAAATCCGCTCATTTTATAAATATTTTCGGCTGTCATTAAGCGCTCCTCGCACAAGTGAGCGTGACACAGAGAGAATGTCCCGCCTAATAGATTATCCGCAAAATGATTATCCGCCGTAGTGGACACGGTCGAAAAGCGACCTACATTGGGGAGCCTTTGGTTACTCTTGAATACCACGATATGTGTATGCAGTTAAAGTACACGTACCCGTGCGGATAGCGCAGCGATATTTCATTTCGTGTTATTATGCCCCTCGGGGCCTGAGGCATTAGAAAGGCGGAGTGGCAAAAGTATATATGCAGAAAAAAATGAGAAATAAAGAGCAAAATATGCAAGTACAGTAGAAACGTGCAGTAAGTTATAAAGAGCGTGCGCATTAAATATTAGCTAGGAAATTACGGAATTCTCTCTAATGACTGTTTTGGGAGGCCATGACCACGTCCTAGCACCACGCCTCCTTCTCCACCAGAAAATCGGCTAGGGCGGCTTATGGAGGTGAGGATGCTAAAGATCTACTGACGGAGATACCTGCTGTAATCATGGTTAAAAACAAAGTGCCTGTTCCTGTGGATGGTGCGCCTGTGATGGCTCTGGCCAACGCAGGAGTCACTTATTGAGCAATGGTTCTCTCTTTTAAGGATAAGTCAGGATGAAAAATTTTGAGCAGGGGGACGAAGCTTCCGGGTTTTCCGGAGCGACTGAGGAGCCATTATGGTCTACTCGTGTGTGTAGTGCGACTGTGGGTCCTTGGGATGTCATGTCACCACCACGGAGCTTGCCATTATTCCCCATCGTCCCAGGACGCTATTCTGGCATAGGCTTCTCGCGAAAGTGCGGTGGCACTGCCAATTGTCTAACAGGGAAAGTGTACGTAAGTGTTCGGATGCCATCTGGCCTCCTGAAAAACCCTGTAGATAACGCTACATATTTGTTTGTGAGGACACATTTGTTACTCCATCACCTGCCGCTAATGTATCTATCTGTTGCGGTGACAGTTACAACAGCTGTGGTGCCACCATGGAACTGATAGTTAGTAACTCTGCAGAGAAAAATGTTCTGGTTTCACATTGTTTTGTCGGTCAAAGGCGAGGCCAGTAGTACTCCTCTTGTATCCTCGCGAGTGTACGGAAGAAACCAAGGTATTCGGGCGTCAGGTCATCGAGTTAAGCTTCTAGAGCCTGCGGACGTCACTACTAGGAAGTGTTGGTATCGGAGAGGCGCTATGTTTTCTCCAGGATAACGAAACCAGTCCTCGCCGGAATACGTTCGGCTCAACAATAGTATTGCCTTGGAGGTAGTCCATGAGGCTTTGAGCTGGGGGTTAGCTCGTTGTAGTTGGGCGAAGTCGTCGGAACTTATGGGCCCCAAGAAGGAGTGATCATCCTAGTCACCCTGCAGCGTCGAGTCGGCAGCGGCGCAAGACAACCAGTCGGCGTCGGAGTGCTTTCGTCCGTTCTTGCATCGGACGGTGATGACGAACTGTTGTTGCCTCAGACTTCATCGTGCGAACCATCCTAATGGATCTTTCAAGTTAGCTAGCCAACAAAAGGCCTGGTGGTCGCTGATGACTGTAAAACGCCTGTGCAGTTAGGTGAGGAATTTCTCTGTGGCACAGGAATTCTTTTCTTACGGTGGAATAATTTATTTCAACCTTCGTGAGCGACCGGCTAACGGAACTGATAACCCTTTAAACTCCGTTAGGCTTCTCGACAAGGAAAGTGCCGGGTCCTACGTTGCTTGCGTCGGTGTGTATTTCGGAATAGGCGTGCTCGTCGAAGTGTGCAAGTATAGGCGACGAGTGCAGGCGCGCTTGAGTTCTTCGAATGCTTCGACTTGCGGCGTTTCCGACTTGAATTCGACGTTGGCTTTTGTGAGGTATATCATAGGTTCAGCGATACTTGAAAAGTCCTTGACGAAGCGCCTCTAACAGGCGAATAAATCTGGGCACTGCTTTCTGCTCGGTGGGCTATAGAAATTCGGCACGACGTCACCGAACGGGCGCGGCGCGGGAACGGCTCGGCGAGCGGCGTTTACATTCATTGCCTCCGGCTGAGGCTGCGGCTGCTCTGGAAGTGCCTGCTGGATTTCATAGTGTGCAACAATTACAAGCAAATCCAATTGAAGTTGCGACCACTGGAGCATTTTGCGTATTTCTTGGCGGACGATGAACGCGGACGACTAAGTTCGTCGGAGTACAGTCCTTTGATATCGGCGTAGCGTGGTCTCGAAGGGCGCTTTTATTGATGGATATTTATATGAGCGAGTTCTCAATCGTCGTCCCCTCCTAGATAAAAGCTTGCACGATCGTCAGTAAATACCTCACCAGTCCACCGAAGAGCTCCTGCTTCACACACACCCCACCCCACTCCCCACCCCACTCCCCACCCCCCCTATAGGAGGCGAACATTTATTTTCTCGGGCATACGGAGGTCCGCGTGACGATGGAGCAGCCACCTCTTCATTACAGATGGCGACGGTCTCATTCAGCAGCCTATCGCGTCTTTCCAGCATTGTTTCAGCACTCTCCTTACGGGTGACACTCGTGAAGGTGGCCACGAACACGGAGTGAAAAATATTGCGGGATGCGAGGGTGGGCTCCTGATGGTCAAACAACGTCCGTGCACTATCGGGAAGGCGAAGTAGACGTGGCTCAGTTTCTCGTCACCGTCCCACTTGTTGAAGCTGGCTACCCATTCGTATGCCTCGAGCCAGCTCTCTGGGTCTTCATAAGATGAGCGACGAAAGGTCGGCGGCTCACTGGGTTGCTACACGACGATGGCAGGCGATGGAATGAAGGCTGCATTGGTACCAGTCGTGGTCATAAGTTTGGTCTACCGTGTGTTATCGAACGGAGGCCCGTACTGTGGCGGTGGGTCCCGATGCTGTCACTCGCTGGACTGTGCCGATGTACAGGTCTTCTCGATGAGGCGGGCTTGGTTCACGGCTGCACGGGGAATAGGTTTTACACACCTAGAAGGACTTCCATGCAATGTCACGTGGTCGTGACCATGAAGGACGCAGCATAACTGAAGGCGCTTTCACTTGAATTATTTATCGGGCTAACCTGCGCCCAGTAAGGCAAAGCAAACCGCTCTGCAAGACGGTAATGGCGTGATGAGCTGTTGGCCGATGGTGACAACTTTCCATGGTGTAATACGTCAGCTTTTATACACTCGTCACAACGTGTTCCGGCCTTATCACTGAGATTATAGAAGGCGCTCAAATGTGAGAGTCTACCGAAGAGTTTCATCGACTTGTAGCCGCTGGGCCTTAAAGAGTGAATAGGTTACCGAAGGAGTTCTTCCTTTTATATTGCATTCACCCGCTGACCGTGTTTGTTGTTCCAAGGTTATCAGAGGGCCTTGACCGAACGGATTACCTTACTGTTAACTGCTGGTTTACAGTTGTTTTCTTTTTAAGTTCATTCCAAAAGACTTGGGTACTGACCCCTTCCTTAATGCCCGAGTTGAATAGGCATTTCTAATTATAAAATTTAACTGACTCCAATAGTTATCGAGATGAGCGAGAGGACTTGCTTGGACAGCCACAGCTGCTTTATTCGCTAACATAACCCAAAGAAGGCAATCAAGAGAATAGAAAGGGTAAGCAGGAACAAAGTCTCGCGAGACACTACGCGAGTCTCAAATACGAGTACCAAATGACCACTATTTCGAAGTGTAAACGTACGTATTCCAAGCTTCTCCGTGATTATAGCCCACAATTTTTCGTTCGGACAATTAATTTGGCCACTTTTAGGTCTGCTCTGAATATATCAGCCTTAAAACGTGAACACACTATTCCTTAAGAGATGTGACAACAGCACACGTGATACGGTGGTTGTTTCCAGGCACTGAGATGACGTCGTAGTAGCAGAGCATGACTTCTCAAGTCATTCTTGCTATATAAATACGAAAGTATTGAGGATTCTGTACTCAGGCCACACATTCCGCGACAAAACTTAAGTTCGCTTATACCATTTAACACTGGCAAGATGAATTCTAACGCTCAGTTATTAAATTTGGTCAAAAAACGAGCTGAATTGCGGGTGAGGCACATCGTAAATGCAGTACACACTTTGAATTCTAATAAGGATACATGACAAAACAGCCACTTTATTCTACGCCAAATTGTTTTACAGGCACCCTGTCCTATCGCTGGTACACGCGTCATTAGCTTTGTGGTATTCAATGTATAATTATTTCATTGTGTCCGGTCATTGCACTACGCAGTGTTTGTTCCACGGGTTAGCTGTCAATGAACTGCAAATGAGCTTCGAATTATTCATCGCTTCGAATTTTTCATTGCTAGCTTAATATCGCCTCGCTAGGTTGCTGTGGGAGAAATGTAAAAGCCAATCGCCGATCTGTCTGACTGTGCTTGACAAGTAAAAGTAAAAATAGGCGGGTGATGTAATGAAACACCTGCCAATTTATGCTACTTCCGAAGTGAAATCATGGACTACCACGATCTTCTATATTCCCGCATGGCTTTTGTATTATTCTGTCTACTCAATTCGTGCACATGGAAATGTTACGTACACTGCCGGACCTTGCCCTCGACAATCAAAACGGAAATATTATAATCAATGTTTGTTTTCTTTGGAGCTTCGTTATTGGAAGCGACGTGATGGAGGTTCTGATATGCATCCTGCGACAGCTACCATTTTTGTGTGGCAATTAATAATATGCTTTAGGTTAGGCAGCTCAGTATAGGGCACTTATCTTTATGCCTGTAACTATTCAAAAATGCTCCATCGAATTCAAGTGTGGCAGTACCAAGTACATGATCGCAATATCTCCAAACAGGGACATCGCCAAGCCTCACAATGATGTCACTCTCAAGCGAGTCTACTAAGCAGAAGTCATTGAAATGTGGCAGACGGAACTGCTGCTGTGCTACCGTTGCCCACTTTCTAGCAAGAATAATAACCAAAACTTTCAGCAGTGCTTGCGTAGTGGGTTTCTTATTTGTCGTCTCTCACACTACTGACAATTCTTGGAATTTCATCAGGGTTATTTTGCCCTGAGTCTACTCATGTACTACACATTGTGCACTTCAGCGCAGTATCACGCTTTCTGCACTTTCGCTTTGTCTGTGGCGCTGTGCAGACATTTTCTGAGCCTAACGCCACGGCGCCTTAGCATTTGAGGGTGGATTCCCCGCTATTTATCGACTGCAGCATTCTAGTTTTCTTATTTCGCGCAAACTTCAATGTCTCTTCAGTGGAACACTCTAGTTTGTGGGCTTGTCGCTCCCTTCTTTTAGGTTGAGGTGATGTTCCCAGAATTCTCTGGCGTGAGTGTGTCTGTTGTGATTCCGGAAATAGCAGGTGGCGATTAGGGCAAGCGCGGTAGCAGGCAGCGATTTGGCGGTGAAAGGTAGCGGGTGGTGGTTAGGGCAACGTGGGTATTGCGAAAGTACTAAAAGCCATCCTACTCCCAATTTCAGCGCACGTTAAGGAACCTCCGTTGATCAAAATCTCCCGAACCCTCCGATATAGCACCCTCTTGCTTTCTACCATTTCACTTAATTTCCTCTAATCCCATGGAACGTCAGCCGTGCTCTCGCTATGGGCACACAAAATACCGTCCTTTCCTTAACCGGACCGAATTTGTACTAGCGCCGCATTCGACCACCTGGGATTCTTTAGTGTGCAATCAAAAGCACAAACTATTCCACGGGAATGCGACAAAGTTATGATTTCACGGTCAGACACCACGGAAAAGGATGATCCTCCCACCGCCTGCTCCGCGCACTGCGTGGGCGACTGCAGGGCGAAGCTTGCAAAAAACGTAAAGCCAGTTCCACTGCACTGAGAGCTGTACGAAGAGCGGAGCAATGACTGGCCTGTGTTTCCTTTGTGTTTCTCCTATGTTTATCGTCAGCGTTTTCCTATTATTAGGGGCGAAGCTCCTGAGGGTGTGGGTCGCTCCCTCCTCTGTAGTAGCATGTATGTAGTCAGCTCTAGTTTAATCAATTGCTCACTAGATGGCGTGATGGCGCCGCGGTGCTCGCTTCATTCAGATGTATGGGAATGCGTAGCATGGGAGTCTGTCTGTCTGTCTGTCTGTCCGTCCGTCCCTCCGTCCGACCGTCCGTCTGTCTGTCTGTCTGTCTGTCCGTCCGAGCGCTGCGGTGCTGCTTAGCTAGTACGTGAATTGATCAATAGATGGCGCGGAGGCGCTCGCTGCGTGCTCTAGTGTGGTAGGAGAGCGCTAGATGGCGACACACAGTGTTTGTCACGGCTTTGATGATGTACTGGGCAAGATTCACGGAATATTCACGGTTTTTACCGATGAACCTTCACAGCTTCGCCCACTCATCATCATTCACTCCGAGGATATGCGCGAATTTTTTTCCTTAATTTCATCTTATCATCCAAAAGATAATGTTAATGGGTGATGTCCTTGACCTTTAATGTGTACGTTATCTTTTACCATCATCATGCCTTTAATGTGTAGCTTTTCTTTATTATATTGCCGTGACAACTTCGCTACATTCAAGTAGCCCGCCATAACACTTATATTACGCAGCTGGCGCGCTGTAGCAAAATGCATTCTAGCAACCACAGGCAGTGGTAATCCATGCACGAGCGACCAGGCACGCACAATTCGTACAAAACCATGGGTGACAAAAAGGACGTCCGTTCGACGCGAGCATTGGAACGCGTAGCCGTTCTCCGTGCATGGCCTGCAGAAATTAGCGTCTTTTCCTAACCGAACCATCATCATCATCATCATGCCTTGCACGGCAGTGACTGCAGTGTGTGCACAGGTTCCCTTTCAATAAGCGTCTTATTTGATTAACCTGCGTTCATGAACATTGCTAGAATGTTGGCCTCGTTCATCGATTTTAATCGGATATCGTCAGTTATTTAGCATGCTTTCGCTTTGCTTTCAAGTGGTCTTTCAGAGCGTGTGCGCGACATCTGCAGACGTCGGCAGCCCTGGCACCTAAGTTCTCTGCGCTTAGACGTGGCGTGTTAAAACCTTCTCACCCTTTGCGCGGCCAGCATGGAATAACGCAATCATCAGCGCAACGCAAGCGCCTTCCCACCGTCTATCAGATAGCGCCGACGGTACTGCCTCAGTAGCTGAAATTTCTTATTTTTATCTCTGCAGCACAGTATAGTAGCGACCACGGTACTGCAGTTCTGCCACTCTGCATTAGTCTTCTTCCGCACCACAAGTGCTTTAATGGCGCTGGAGTCAGCAAAGAAAGACAGAGAATGAGGAATGCACCTTTGACGAATTACTTGGCAAGAAAACATGCACAACGTGCCTCTTGGGTGCTGTTCCGTGTGCATAGCGTAGAATGGCTGATTAATGTTTAGTTGGCGTCATAGCTTTCCTTTAGAAATGTGTCCCACGATCGTTTCGCATTATTTTGTTTAATTCAAGCGCACCTAATCGTGATCGGGAACTTAATGCTGTCTGTAAAGCGAACTGCCTACAATTACTCCTGCTGCAAACATATGATGCAGAAGTATGCAGAATAACGAAAAACAGCTCTACATAACATTAAGGAGCCCAAACAACGCAATGGAACGAAAAATGGTAGGTGACATGGTAAGAGACAGAAAACCAGCGATATGGGCAGAGAAACATGGTGTAACCATGTTTCATAGTGTAACCGAAACTTGGCTAAGTAGTGATATATGAGATGCTTAAATAAGACAACCGTGTTTTGCAGTCCGTAGATCTGAGCGTATCTGTGGTAGGGGACAAGGTGTACCTATATTAAGGCCCCGTTGACTTTGAATCTGTATGGTGTAGAACGTACTGGAGATGATTCTGTAAACATTGGTACCGTCTACCATCCTCCTGAGTCGCCAATTAATTAATTGCACATACTAAGCTCGTTTATTCATAAAGCTGGTCTCCCGTCATCCAGTTTAGTACTTGATTTCAACTTGTGAGGAATTAGGTGACGAACCCTTACAGTTTTTCGCCACGTGCCTTCGGTACTGAGGGAACTGGTAAGATATCGTTATCATAGAATTTAAAACAAACAGTTGGCAGTAATACTAGAGACACTTCTTCATTAAATTTGGTTTTTCTCGGTGAGCATTTGTGTGTAGCTGGCCATACATTCGAAATTACTTAACTTGCGCGGGATCTTAAAGCAGTTTGTCGTTCCGTTCAAATAAATGTCCAGAAGAGGCACATTATTTGCTCCACATTCCGAGATTTCGCCCGAGCTGACAAAGCTTCTATCGTCGATTACATAGCGCATTCATTTTAGACTTCTGAAGAAGTGAACACTTCATCTGATGTCAACTGTTTAACTTTTTCGACGATACTGCCCAGACCTGCGTTCATCTCTTCGTACCTTGTAAAATAAAAAAGGTAAACACCCAATTGCCCTGGATAACTTTGAAATACTGCACTTTTCTCGTCATCTTTCCGGCTGCGATGTGCTAAGAGAAGTGGTGATCCTGATTCAGTATTGAAATTTCTGTTACTGAAACCCGAACTTCCCCTTTAAACAATAGCCGCCCCGAAGTCTCACCACACAACTTTCCCAATCTACTCATTTCTACAACACGTAAATTTTGGCCCTACATCTTATCTGCAGATGGCTCGTCAAATCGATTCCTACTAAAGGTCAAAAAGTTTGCTTAATTTTTGTACTTTACATAATCTTGAGGCTCCTTCGTTTTGATCGTGGTACTGATACTTTTATATACGGCAACAAAGACAGCGAGAAAGGCGTCCTCATATTATTCTAAATCTTGTCCAAAAAAAAACCACAGACTCGGATGACATTCATAACTCATTACTTCTGTATCAATCCTTATGGACTTCTATGTAGCTTACAATGACATTTAAAAAAATGCTACCAACTTATGTTGTCCGAAGTTTCTGGAAAGTCGCTAAGATAATCCCATTATACATACAACTCTGGTAATAAGCACATTTTAACAAAACAGACGAATTTCTCTAAGTCCCAATGTGGCAAATTGCTGGAGCGTACCGTCTACAAACATACAGCCCAGTTTCATGAATCTAAGAACTTCCCGTCTGCGTCCCAACAGGGTTTGAGAAAAGGTCTCTACACTGTCTCTCAGCTTGTTGAACTTGCTCATGACGTAAGCCAGTCTTTAGATATCGGTGACCACACTGACGCATATTTGTGTTATTCTAGGTGCGAAGCACTACATCCCCTCGGGCTGTCGACGTCTCCAGTCGTCGTTGCACGTCACGGTATAGCAAGAGAAGCGCGCGTGTTAACGCCGCACATTAGGCATTGCATAGAAGTGCACGTGCACTCTTGCTGACCAGATGAGAGTTTTGTTTTAGCATGATCATTAGAGCTCGGGCTCTCGGAGTCTCCTGTCGTCGTAGCACGTCCCGGTATAGCAAGACAAGAAGCGCGCGTGTGAACGCCGCACATTGGGCATTGCATAGAAGAAGTGCACGTGCACTCTTGCTGACCAGATGAGAGTTTTGTTTTAGCATGATCATTAGAGCTCGGGCTCTCGGCGTCTCCTGTCGTCGTTGCACGTCACCGCATAGCAAGAAGAAGCGCGCGTGTGAACGCCGCACGTTAGGCATTGCATAGAAGAAGTGCACGTGCACTCTTGCTGACCAGATGAGAGTTTTGTTTTAGCATGATCATTAGAGCTCGGGCTCTCGGCGTGTCCTGTCTTCGTAGCACGTCACGGTATAGCAAGACAAGAAGCGCGCGTGTGAACGCCGCACATTGGGCATTGCATAGAAGTGCACGTGCACTCTTGCTGACCAGATGAGAGTTTTGTTTTAGCATGATCATTAGAGCTCGGGCTGTCGGCGTCTCCTGTCGTCGTTGCACGTCACCGCATAGCAAGACAAGAAGCGCGCGTATGAACGCCGCACGTTAGGCATTGCATAGAAGTGCACGTGCACTCTTGCTGACCAGATGAGAGTTTTTCTTTAGCATGATCATTAGAGCTCGGGCTGTCGGCGTCTCCTGTCGTCGTCGCACGTCACGGTATAGCAAGACAAGAAGCGCGCGTGTGAACGCCGCACATTTGGCATTGCATAGAAGAAGTGCACGTGCACTCTTGCTGACCAGATGACAGTTTTGTTTTAGCATGATCATTAGAGGTCGGGCTGTCGGCGTCTCCTGTCGTCGTTGCACGTCACGGTATAGCAAGACAAGAAGCGCGCGTGTGAACGCCGCACATTAGGCTTTGCATAGAAGTGCACGTGCACTCTTGCTGACCAGATGAGTTTTGTTATAGCATGATCATTAGAGCTCGGGCTGTCAGCGTCTGCTGTCATTAGTCCGCCACGGCGGTGGTTAGGTACTCGGCTGGCGCCCAAAAAAGGCGGGTTCGATCCCGGCCGCGACGGTCGCGTTTTCTATGGTGCCGAAAATGCCAGAGGCCCGTTGTGCGTTGTAAGTGCACGTTAAAGAACCCCAGGTGGTCTAAATTTCCGGAGCCATTCACTACGCCCTTTCGCTCCTCATTCTCTCTTTCACTCCCTTTGCCCTTCCCCCACGGACGCTTAGCCGTGCTCCCTAATGGGCTGCAGAAGTTAGCGTCCTTTCCTAACCGAACAGCAATCATCATCATCTCCTGTCGTCGTGGCACGTCACGGTCTAGCAAGAGAAGTGCGCGTGCGAGCGCCGCCCGTTGGGCATTGCGTAGAAGAAGTGCACACGCATTCTTGCTGACCAGATGAGAGATATTTTATCATTATCATTAGAGCTCGGGCTGTCGGCGTCTCCTTTCGTCGTTGCATGTCATGGTATAGCAAGACAAGAAGCGCGCGTGTGAACACCGCACATTAGGCATTGCATAGAAGAAGTGCACGTGCACTCTTGCTGACCAGACGAGAGTTTTAGTTATGACCATTAGACCTTCGGCTGTCGGCGTCACCTGACGCCGTTACCATCCCTGTATTCACTGGATGCTTCGCACCTCCCCAGGTTTCACGTTAGTGGAGCAGCGTTACCATTGCAATTAAAAAAACAATTTTTTTCAAAAGCATTATCTACAGTACTTCAGACCAAACTTTTGGATGAGCTCTAAATATTTTTTAAATAGCTCTTCCATTGTACAGTGGTTGTCTACGTTTCTCTCCCAACGTTCGCACTAAGCACTTCTTCACTACAGTAAATCGCCGACAGGACGGATGTCATTTCTTGCACCGCAAGGCTCCGTGCTCGGACCTCTTCTGATCTTAGATCACGCGAGTGACCTCTCTTCTATTATGCCCTCGGAAATGCGCTTACATGCCGACGACTGTGTCATATCGTGTGAATAAATGTCAGTCAGGTCATGTTACTCCTAACAGTTGCTTTGAAGCGTTTCACACCTGTTACAAAAAATGACAAATGACCAACTACTTCAGCTGTCCTTTTTTCATTTGCAGGGCGCCGGTCTATGTCTGATTTTACATACTCTTACAGCAAACAAACCGCAAAGAGAGTTAACCAATATATATACTTGGGAACTCTTGTTAGGCGCGATATCGCTTGCTCCCTTCATATTGATAAAATATGCAAATAAGCTCTTTGATGCATAGGTTCTCAGCAGCGCACGCAACGCTCCTCGCCAAAACACACACAGCTGTTGACTTATACAACGCTAAGTCGCTCGATATTGCAGTCCATCGCGTCCATGAGATTTAACTCCCATCATATAAAGGACATCCAGTTATTAAAGTGGGTACAAAAAAGCTATTTGGTTTATCTGTTGTGTTTATGATAGATAGTTCTCCGTCTTTTCAAACATCTCAAACCTAAATCTACATCCAATCACGGAATATCGCCATTTCGATTGCTTGAAATATCTGAAAAACTATCAAATTTTGCCTCGTTGCTCTATAGAAATACATTTTATTTTCAGTTCTGTCAAGCACTTCCCAAAATATGACGCTTTAAATATTTTCTCGCATTATCCTCGTCGAGATTTGTTTTCGTACTGTTTTTCCCTCGTAGGATTCAGTGTTGAAATGTTTTACTCGGAATATAAGGCAATGCACTTTAGATGAATTCTTAGTGCGAATGAACTGTGGAGATGTATGTGTAAAATAACATTCCTCTTTTCCCACTCCTGCTAAAGTCAAATGATTGGCTGCAGTGTGTGAAAATAAATAAACATATATCCTTGACTCCACTTGAATTTTTCCGGTACATACGTAGTGAACATTCCAGGCCTTTTGCCTAAGGCCAACCTTTTACCATCCTAAAGAGAACGGGGGGGGTTGTTCTCTTTTAATACCAAAGTAGACAAAACGGCTTAATTTTTCTGGCCTCAGAAAAGTTTGCGTCAACCGCTCCACTTGGTGAGACTAGTTCAGTGACATTTAAATAAACTTTCACACTGAACTCGGTTGCATTGTTGCTCCCGAGCGCGTCTATTCTCCAATCGTAAAATGTCCGTACTTTCGAACATGGTGGACAAATGGATACTTTAAATATCAACACAAAGTCACATGGTTATGTGTTAAAGAGGCACTATCTCTTTTCATCCAAGGTGAAAGTGCAACGTGAGATCATTGAACACACTACCAAATAAAATGTCTTGAAAGATCGCGGGTCGCCTACACGAATTGGCTAATTTACGGTATTACATGTTTACGTAGCGCAATATTTTTGAGCCAGAAAAAAGCAGTGATGGCAACACCATCGTTTCTTTTGCCTGACTGTCAACCATTCTTTTAGGCTCTCTTGGCTACCAATCATCGTTTCGATCATAACAATCACCATCATTATTGTCATCATCAAGTTGTCGACAACAACGGCAGGGCAAAGAACTGTAACGTGGGTTTCCTATTATCCTGGTCCTGTGCTGACTCCGGCCAGTATATTCCTGCCAACCTAGTCTTTAGTGCCGTTGCCAGCCACGCTTGCCTTCTCTAGGGAAGGCCCCGCCACGGTGGTCTAGTGGCTATGGTACTCGGCTGCAGATCCGAGGGTCGCGGGATCGAATCCCGGCTGCGGCGGCGGCATTTCGATGGAGGCGAAATGGTGAGGCCCGTGTGCTGTGCGATGTCAGTGCACGTTAAAGAACCCCAGGTGGTCGAAATTTCCGGAGCTCTCCACTACGGCGTCTCTCATAATCAGAGCTGGTTTTGGGACGTTAAACCCCACAAATCAATCAAATCATCAATTCTCTAGGGAAGCGCTATGTTACCCTAATAACCAACGGTTATCTTCCCTTCGAATTATATGCCCAACCACGCCCATTTCTTCTTCCTAATTTCTGCTAATATGACCCGAACACGCGTTGCTTTCTCAGCCCACTTTACACTCTTCCAGGCCCCTGAAGCTACACCTGTCATCTTCCATTCTATTGCTCACTGCGTAGTCCACACTTTAAGGTTAATACCTTTAGTGAGCCTACAAGCTTTTTTTGCACGTGAGCGAGTACCGGTAAGATGAAGATGTGATACACCTTTCTCTTGAGGGACGATGATAAACTGCCATTTATTATCTCAGGATACCTACCGAATGCACTCCAACCCATTCTTACCCTCCTGATTATATCAACCTCATGATTCGCTCAGGAGTGACTGCATGGCCTGGTAGAGCGTCCGCTTCGAAAAAAAAGGAAAAAGAGGACTGACCTTAAGTTAAGGTCGGGCGGTCCCATGCTGCCCATTTCCCACAAGTGTGGGTGACGTCCCAAGCGTAAGGTACCTTCCAACTGCCGAGCACCAGGCGGAAGCGCGCTTGTCCCTATTTACCATTACGAACCCGGCGGCAGTGTCAGATGCCTCCCTGCCTACCACAGCAAGGCGGACGCTTAACTATTTCACCTAGGCCGTGGTGCGTAAGATGTGCACAGGGGACCTGCCACGTCCTTATGCGGCCACCTTTCGAGATAAGTACACTTAAACCGAGCGCCAGGTGTGCACTCCTCTACCCCTCTGTAAACCGGTGGATGTCCTGCCGGAACTGCGATTTGAACCCGCTACCTACTGCATCGGAAGCGGACGCTCTACCATTGCGCCAACGGTGCGGTGGCGCAATGCTGACGTTCTATGCAATGGTAGAGCGTCCGTTGCCGATGAAGTAGTACCGGGTTCAAATCCCAGTGCCGGCAGGACACCCACCGGTTCAAAGAGGGGTAGAGGAGTGCACATCTGGCGCTCGGTTTACGTGTACTTATATCGAAAGGTGGCCCCATAGGGACGTGGCATGTCCCCTGGGCACACCTTGCCACCACGGCCTTGGTGAAATAGTTGAGCATCCGCCTTCCTGTGGTAGGCAGGGAGGCATCCGCCACTGCCCCCGTGTATCTACCGGTAAAATAGGGACAAGCGCGCTTCTGCCTGGTGCTCGGCAGTGGGAAGGTACTTTACGCTTGAGAGGTTACCCATCCTTGTGGGAAATGGGCGGCATGGGACCGCCCGACCTTAAATTACGGTCACTCCTTCTTTTGTGCTTGATTGCACATGCGCTTCATTATGCAAGAGTTATTACACGCATGATATAAGTGGCGCTATATTTTTGTTTTATGCATGACACTTTTTGTATATTCTTCTACAATTATCTCCCCCCCTATGTAATGCCCAATGGGCCTTTAGGGTAAATAAAAAAATGTTCTGCGACAGTGGATGTCAAGTTTTAAATAGACTTTATTAAATAAATGCTCACTAACAACGTTGCGAATGTTCACGGGTTGTGTGTTCATGAATTTGTGATGCGCTTACGGGTCTTGGCTAATGACATAGGCAGAAAAATGAAATTATCTGGATACACCTCAGGGGAGAGCAATAATAACAGCATTTACACGCACGGTAGGAGGTAGCTGTTGGAAAATTAACGTTTTAAAAGTCATAGCATGCTGGCGGTTTTTAAAGCCCAAGCTATTAAGGCCTCTTTAGAGAGACCGATATTAGCGATGATGGTGTGCGCCGCCGCCACCCGCACTCGTAATCGCTGTCAGCTTCAGCGCGAAAAGATCTACATGCCTGTGTGTACTTCAAACCATCCACAAGGGTGGCGCCACGACAGCACCACCATACTCTAGCCACTTCGTTCACCATCTTGAATTCTCAGCCATGCCGCTGCCTGCCTTCCGCCCATCATCTCTCTCTCTCTCTCTCTCTCTGTCTCTCAGTCATGACATTGATGCGGTAGGAGAAGGAAGGAAATAGTATAGAGGGAAAGGCAGGGATGTTAACCAGTGTAGGACAACCTGTACGCTACCCTGCACGAGGCGAGGGGGACGGGGGAGATTCAAAGGTGAAAGGAAAGACGAAGAGAGAGAGAGCGAGAGAGACATATAGAAAGACATATAGCACATATATAGAGAGACATATAGCACATGGTCAGAGTCAGTGGCACCTGCGTGGTATGCGACATCACACATCGCTGTTACACATCACCCATCACACATCGCGGTAGGAGAGGTAGTGGAATCTACTCCTGGCTTTCCCTACATGGCTGAGCACTTTGCATTTTCTGCTCTCAGCCGCGACTCTCTTTTCTTTATAGCAGGGAAGAAAAAGAACGTTGTAAAGACAAGCATTTGAAAAATCAATAATCAAACATATTCAAACACATGTGAAGGATGCAAAACCGGTGAAGACTTTCACGAGAGTTCTCGTATATGCTCCGAACTAGAACTACTTGTTCTTCGAAGATATTGCTTGTTTTTCGCGTTACTTCATCCTGCCAATCTATCGTTTTTGCTCTCCAGGGACTATGCAGACCAATGAGAAAGATTAGATCACGCGGTAAGCTTTTGTCTTTTGTCACGCGTAGGTACCGGATGTTGGTAGGGGTAATATTTAATTCCTTTTGCCCCGACTCAGGTCGGTAATAGCGTTTCGAGGTCTCTATGTGTTGCCACCTGCCGAATGTCCTTTCATCATCGCGGACGAATCAAGAGATGACGACGATTAAGAACCCCAGGTGGATCGAGATCTACGGAGCCCTCCGCTACGGCGTCTCTCATAATCAGAGCTGGTTTTGGGACGTTGAACCCCACAAATCAATCAAGGGAAGGAAGATGGCGAAGATGAACAGGAAGAATTCCGCTAATTATCAGACGGTGGTGACGACGAGGCGGGGGAAGGCGACCAAAACAGGAGTGGATGACGACAAACAAGACGGAGCAGAAGAAGCAGACAATGGAAGGTGCAGAAGTGGGGAAGAAGCGGATGTAAAGTAATACTGAAGGAAAAGACTGGCAGAGCTTGCAACAAAAGCTACATTACACTGCCACTGTGCAGCGTCCTCTGTTTAGGCCTGGTAGATTTTCACGGGGGTAGCTGCACACTCTTGCATATGCGCGTAAAAATCGAACTAAAGCTTACCTACTTCCAGGGTTATGGTAAACGCGCAGAAGGACCCGTGGCACATTGCTAAGGTCGCCGAAATTATCAGGTTATAATCTCAGCTTCTGACACAGTCAAGCGACGCAGTGTGTTTATGGGCCCGGTACAGCAGCCGAGAATTGGCGGTGATTACGTGCGCAGCCGCTGGCGGTGTAGCTAACCGTTATTAGTTGCAACGTGAAAGAAAACATCTACAGCTGTGCGCACTGTAACGCAATTTTATGGAAGCGGGGCTAGTGCTCCCCTCACCGAGTGGATTGGGCGTCTAGCATTCTCGGCCACGACCTTGATACGTTGGGAGGGGTTTTTTAGGTGTAGTGCTTCAGAAGACAAAGTAGACGAAGAAGACAGGGGAACAGAAAAGCAAGGATTGAACGATAAACAAGAGGGGGAGGAAACTAAGAAGCAGGATACGCATCAATACGAATACGATAACATTGAGGCAGCAGAGCCTAGCTTACCCCGCGCCTGCGCTGCGTGGGTGATGGAGTTCTTTTTCTTTGTTTCTTAAATTGTATTACTATCCTACAAAAGTATTTCTTCCGAGAAATCTTGCTGCATTTTATTATAGGCGCCACTCTATCTGATGACATTTCGCACTATCCCTAGAGCCCATTTTTTTAATAAGAGCCTGTGCGCTTTCATTATGCGTGCGACTGGGGTGTTGACATTTAAAAAGGTCGTCATGCCTTCCAAATGAGTAGATCGCTACGGCGCAACCTTATCCTCAAAGAGCTAAAACATAGTCAGCAGTTGCACCATCCTCAGTAGTCGTGAACATTACTCATCGTTCCACGCCTTTCGTCTCCACATATATATTTCACACTGAAGGGCCCCACAGTCCTACCATGCTTTCACCGCAGACCGCGGCGACGGCGGCATGTTCCGAACAGGCGCGCTCGCCATCATCCTTTTAATTAGCGGTGAGTTGCTGATAGACCAACTGTGTACGAATGAACCTCAACTTGCAGTTCCTTCAATTTTCAACCAGTCTGAGCGTTTCCCGCAAGGAAGGCGACGCAGTGAGCTAAAAATGCTGGGCATATTGGTCCCAGACATATTTAGCTGGTTTTCGTTAGCTTTTTACGCCTACTGAAGTGGCTTATGCCACGTCGTAATCTCTACGATATTAAATGTCGCACACGTGTTTCATTCTCGGGAAGACCTTCAGCATATTGGTCGGAGAGGAGGGGTAAACGGCGTCTGTTCTCTGATATACTGGTCACGTCATACACAACCACGAGACGCAAATGCTAATGAAGCATACCGAGGATTGATTTGTTTCCTAAAGCGCTTAAGTATGTAACCAAGACTAACATGACCAGTAGGAGGTTGATGTGATGACGCTTGGCATTACAAGAGTGTAGTTTCCATGTGCGAAAAAAGATGTTTTGGCCCACTTTATCAGTAGGATAACGTTAGAAGCTTGAGGCGTGTTCGGAGACGGTAATATTTCTGTGGTGTCATGCAAGGGATGCACCTGCGTCGACGTTATCTGGGTGTGTAAGGATACTAGATAATGAAGTTGATGATAGTGTTGCGAACAAGAGTGCCGCACGTGGACAACTAAGACGTGCTTTTCTGTAAGAGTGAAGAACGTTTTGTGCATTCAAGACAGTACTGATGCTCTGAAATGAGCGTGGAGGTGATACTTTGGTAGCGTCAAGATTGGCACAGAAGACAGTACGATGGCGGCCTGTAAAAACATCGGACATCGCTGACAGTTCTTTTTTTTTTCGAAAAAGCTTTTTATAAAGCTGTCATTTTTTCACGGATAAGATGTTTACTGACAGAGTAAATCCAAAAAAAGAAAAAGCACCGCCATATCTACAAAATGAATGATGTTATAGGAGCTTGCTGGGAGATGATCGGATAACCCGCGAATCCTCCGTACACATCTCCTACCATCATACATAGACGTTACAACATTGTTATACGTCAGGTAGCGACCGCTTTTGGCGCTACGCCGCGCCATCCCGCGCCCGCACTTCGGGGTTCTCTTGCCGCCGCTTCCGTTTCGCTTCTGCTTCGCGACCTGTGACCGCAGGGTCCCCTTGACGGCGCGCCCGCTTCGCTTCTCCTTCGCTGGCCCCCAGCTCCGGGTTTGCTTGACGGCGATCCCTCTTCGCTTGTGCTTCGCTGGGCCGCAGCTCTGGGTTTGCTTAATGGCGAGCCCTCTTCGCTTCTGCTTAGCTGGCCCGCAGCTCCGGATTTGCTTTACGGCGAGCCCTCTTCGCTTCGGCCTCCCCGGCTGTCACCGCAGGGTCTTGGCGGCAAGCCCGAGCTGATGCTGCGTTGCGAGCCCGCCGCGCTGCTGCCTTGGCTTCTGCGGTGGCCATGTGGTCGAGCGGCAACGAAGACTGTTCATTGCGTGAGCTGCCGGCGAAGAGAAAGGAAGCGCACGTGCTGAGAGTGGTGTGCGTCGGCTTGAGCGGCGCCACCATCTAGTGCGCATTCTTGAAATCACCCGAAAGCTGGCGCCTTGCGCGGCGTGTACAAGCCGCCGCCGTCGCCGCCGCTGGACAAGGCGCGAGCATAAGAAGCGTACCGAGCTAGCTCCTAAGATAAAATGTGCTCACAAGGAGAAGGAAATTGATGATCACTTTGTATTCTAAAGCGCCTCCCGTAATAACAAATCTCAAGCTTCCTCACTAGTCATATGAGATTGAAACAATGTTATTCTTTCTAGCAGTTTCCTTCGCTGTCCGGGTATTCTTGCGCAAAACACCGGATCCGGCACTTGATTCTCTTCTTCTGGTTGTAGAGCTTCCAACACTCATATCTCGCCAACTCAATTCGTTGCTGACAGACTTTTCATTCAGTTCACTTAAGTTATCCACCACGTGATCATAACCTGGAATTCACAGTCTACATTATCCTATAAGAACAAGATGCCATTGTACCTGTTTATGTGTCATTGTAATTTATGCTGCTAGTATTTTCACAATCATTAGTCGCCATGTCGCCATGACGACGAACGTCGCAGCATAATTCCAAACGTTTCCAGTCGAACTGTCTGTCGGGCGAAACTGTGCCCAGCGAAGCAAAGGAAGTCACACTGCAAGGTGTCAGCAGCGAGAACATTCGACGATAACAAGAACTCACCAGCTAGCAATTGCTTCGGCTTTTATACATTCGACACAGCGCGTCTTCCTGTTGTCACTGAGGTTCAACAAAGCTTTCAAATATGCTCATATGGCATTTATTCTTTTTAGAATGGTTGACACCATGCCCGAAACAGCCTGCAAGGTAGTCAAGAGTTCGACGAAAGTCCGTCTGGTCAGGTATCATGATGAGGATGTAGATGCAGTCACTGACCAAGTCAAGGTGAAAAAACACAGAGACGTTTCGGGACCCGTATTTTAATAGCGACATACGGCTCTTGCCTGCTTAGTGTGAACAAGGAACCCGTACGGGTCCCGAAACGTCTCTGTGTTTTTTCACCTTGACTTGGTCAGTGACTGCATCTACATCCTCAGCCTGCAAGGTAAACGTGGCCTGCGCTGTGCGTCAGATGCAAGCGACAGCAGCACTCCCTACAAACAAGTCTAAACAGTGCACGTGTTGCAGCCCCTTCTGAAAAAAACATTGCCTAGATTCTGTAAACAGGACATAAAAAACGAAAATACATGAAAATATGGAGAAACCTAACAAAGTGTCACAGTTATTCAGCGCACCTAATCAGGTTCAGGGCGCACCGTGTGTACTTCTTCGCGTCGTACGCAGAACCGCTGCGAATACGTTAAGCTATGGGGAAGGACTTAGGCCTGTGCACTAGAACGTCGGAGTGCCTTTTAGTGCTCTACGTAGCGGGACAGGAGCTTCTCACTCAGTCTGCGTCGTCGCATCGCCGTCCACCCCGAGACACGGTCGTGGGGTTGGTATTATATGTGTGGTCGTCGAAGATTGTAATGACGGCACTGGACCCTTTTCTGGTTCTTCATAAGTGGGCGGGCAAACTGTCGAGCTTCGTCGGCTTGTCGAAAGTAGCAAGCAATGTCGAAAACTCTATCGCCGACGACCGGTAGCTTGACGACGAGTGGTCTTGCTGGGCTCCTGCCATAGACAAGCCTGTATGGTGTCATCATACATGCAACACATGGGCATGTATGACGCCATGTGTTGTGCACAACGTCGATGTATATATGCCCAGCATGTCGGCAGTGGTCTTATCTAGACGCACTGTGAGGCCATTTTCTCTGGCTCGTGGTCCGCGGAGTGGCCATTCTTCTGCGGGTGGTTTGGCTGTACCTCAAGATCGCCGGAGTTAGGTCAGCCGGGAAAGCCGCACCTGATTTTTTATCATGTCTCTGCTTTAAACCATTTAACACACGCCATCCCACTGTTAGGCATTCGCGCACGAGACACCTAGCACTTCCTCTCCCCCAAAGAGGACGTTGATGGATGAGCATTGCATTCAGCTCGAGGCCCTTGCCCGTAAGGTTTGTTTGAGACAGCAGCACTTTTGAAATCCCACCTCCACATTATACAGCTAGTCACTGCACATCTGGCACGTCACCGTCATCACTTCCTTACGTTTGCCTATTTTAAGCACGTTCAGTGCGCATTAATTTAGGCCCATTTAGAGTCACTTTACACCCCACTACAGCCATTGGTCGCACAACTCCATACACATCACTCTTCGTCTTAGCGCTCTTTGGCCGTGACCGGCCCTAGCGCCAATAAGCACTACACATCATCATCATCAACAACAACATCATCATCAGTCACTGTAAGAAGCCCATAGCAGTTTATCCTGTAATCTAATTCTATGTTTGTGTGAATTTGAAGGTAACGAAATAGAAGTGCCATACCGCCCACCCCTGACCCTCATGGGCACTTTGTTTTCAGCCACGTCTATGATATGGCATGAGTTGTGTTTAAGGCTTTAGATGTCGTCAGCTCTCGACTGCACTTCCTTCAATGAAGACGAGCAAAACTAGGAGGGAGACGTCGGCGATGAAGAAGAAGACGAAGAGAAGTACGAGAAAGAAAGAATGAGAAAATTATGCTAAGTAAATAGAGCAAGACAAATACGACTATGAAGAACGCGAGCATGACAGAGAAGTTAGGAGCAGGGAGTGAGGACGCCGAGAAAGAAGACGTAACGAGGAAAATGAGGATGGACGTGAGGACAAAGCAGAGAATTAAGAATAAAAACAGATGAAGAGGTGGAGGAGAAGCCAGCGGGTAAGACCACAAAACGAAGAATGAGAGAGCACGCAGCAAAACTTACCTTATGCTCCGACAGTTTTGCAGACAGCACTTTTTTTACTATTGTGGCTTCACGACGCTGATATAAAAAAAGCTAATGATGAGGCTGCCTTCATGTCCGCAATTGTGGGTTTAGTTTCTGCTGTTGACAAGGAGAAATTTGTGTAGTTTCAGTGGATGCTGACACAAGTGATCACCTAACCGCTACCGATTTTCTACGGAGACTTCTTTGCCGCTATAGCACCAGAGAGTGCCCTAGCAGATTTAAGCTTTCCTTTCAGAACGTGGGCGCTTACGAGTGTTCCTGTTCCCAAAGCTGAGGTTTTCTGCAGGCGGCAATAGTAAATAATTATACTGCCTCATAATTATATCTTGTCTGTCAAGTAATGAGATTTGTATATTGGACAACCCTTGCATATCCTCTGTAACGTGTGTCGCGTGATTGCGTTGTATTTATATGTAGTAATTATAATAGTGGTCTTGTTTTGTTTATTATGTGTTTCATAGACGCGAATTGTTCATAAAACGAATTAAGAATCGGTAAGATATATATTATGACCGCGAAAATGTACACGGTAGACACTAGAAAGGAAGGACACAGGGCTGGAGCTACATACAAATCCTTTGTTTTTCACATTGTCGTCATGTTTTATTATCACCGTAATATGTGCAGCGGGAGCGAGCTAGCATAGACAACAAAGAAAGAAGTTCTTTTCGGGTCAGCGCTTACCCCAGTCGGAGCCGTCTTGCTTAGCTAGTTGTGCTCGTCTACCTGGCGGTGCGGCCTTTGCTGTCGTAGTCCCTTGTGTGTCCTGCGGCAATATTGCCGCGGTACAACGCGAACAAGAGACAGCACGTTGGAAGTGAATGAAAACGGGGCGCTCACGCCACTACACCAAAAAGCTCTTCTTCGTCTTGTTCGTTCTCGAATTCCCCTTGACCCCACTATCCTGAGTTCGTTGAAACACATGTATCGTCGCTGTCATCATTGCACCTACGCAGAACGCACAGGTCATTCGCCTCTCCCTAAGTGAGCATCGTCCCTATGATGAACAATTGGCGTCACTTTGTGAAAAGTTGTCTTATTATAAGAAAACGTTATATACGGCAAAATCTCATCCCTATTTTTCCGCTCAATAGCGGCACGTATTGAAAGCATGTCTGCGAGCTCTTTGTCTAGCCGCTTAGTCAGTCCTTTGGTTTGGGGGTGGTAAGCCGTTGTCTTTCGATGAGCCGTGCCACTGGGCATCAGGACATGATTTAAGAGTGAGCAATGAAAGCGGTGCCTCGGTCTCTGATGACGATACTAGGGGCGCTGTGTCTCAGCACAACGTTCTCTATGAGAAATCGGGCTACATCTGCTGCTGTGCCTCTCTGGATAGCCTTCGTTTCGGCGTATCGAGTCAGATAGTCAGTGGCTACAATGGCCCCGCGGTTACCATAACTAGAGGCAAGAAATGGGCCCAAGAGGTCGAGTCTGATCTGGCCAAACGGAAATGGCGGTACTTGAATAGGTTGTAGCAAACCGATCGGTTTTCTTAGAGATGACCTGCGTCTCTGACGATCCGTGAAAGTCCGAACGTGGTGTTTCACGGCAGCGGGGAGTCTCGGACAATCGTAATTTTGTCGCACCCTGTTCAGTGTTTGCCTGTAGCCCAAGTGCCCATAAGTGACCTCGTTGTGACATGCTTGTAGTACTTCACTACAAAGGGCAGTTGGAACGACGAGCAGATAGCTGGATCCGCTTGATGACAGGTTCATTTTGTATAGCACTTCGTGCCTTACGCAAAACGACGATAATCATCTTGCGATAGCTTTAGGTGCGGTCCGAGTTTGTTCGTCCAAGAAATAAATTAGGCCAAGGAAGTCCTGGCCGTCAAGTTGTTGTGCTTTAGTAGATGTGTAGGGAAGACAGAAGAATACTGTTTCTTCTTCATCGGAGGAAGCCGACTCGCCAACTGTATGGGGGAACGAGGCAAGCAGTCAGCGTCGGTGTGCCGTTTTCCCAACTTCTGCATGATCAAACGGCTGATCCTCAAACTTTTTCAGTCTGGAGATCCACGGGGTTAATCGTCCTCGCCGATCTTGTGCGCCAGCATTTGTGCTGTTATAATTATTTTTTAATATTTTTGGTGATCAAGGGTCCCACTGCAGCCGCTCGAATTTGGGACCCCCGTCTGCATACTACTATGAACGTTGTAATTTGAAAGAATTATAAACTGAACTGAAGTGAACCGAGCGAATGCTGGTCGCTGATAACCTTGAAGGGTCGGCCGTACAAATAGGGACAAAATTTAGTCACAACCCTTCTAACGGCAGGGCGTTCTTTTTCAGTGGTATAGTAATTGGCTGCAGTTCGCGACAGCGTTTTGCTTTCATAAGTGATTACTCTTTCCGTGTCTTCCTGCCACTGTACAAGTACAGCTCCGAGACCATCTTTGATTGCATCAGTGTGAAGCATCGCAGGAGCCGTCTCGTTAAAGTGAGCAAGGACAGGGGACGTTCGTAAACGGTTATTTAAACTTTAATGTCTTTAAATGCAGCTTGCTCTTCGTCGCCCCATACAATAGCGACATCATCTGTCGCAAGGCGAGTTAAAGGCGACGCAATGCGAGCAAAATCAGCAATACATCGCCGATATTACGCGCGGAGGCCGAGAAAGCGCCTGGCGGCCTTCTTATCCGATGCTATGGGAAACTGTGTGATTGCAGCAATTTTTCCAGGATCAGGGATCCAGGAACGGAAGAGTAGGGCTTAGGTCAAGCACGGTAGCTGGGTCTTGCGCATGGGCTTCAATTAACGGAAAGACAGCCACGAACATCAGCGACATCATCATAATAGGCCAGGGTAGTTTTCTTTGGTAAGTGCCGTCGCTCGGCGCTGAAGTATGCTAATAACATGTTCGTGAGCCTATCGGTGACATTTACAATTCCTCGTGCGCCTGAGGTAGCGCGGGTAAATAATAACAGAGTAGCATGTTCTGCAATTCCTTCACAGTTAAACGGTGCGTCACATGCCACTGAAACAAAAACATGACCCATGTGGGATGACCACGGCGTTTGCAATTACCCGAAGAGAGTTTCGTTGTGGGGGCAAGTACAGTTAAAGCAGGGCTCTTTTGAAACAATTCTGAAACCATTTTCAACAATTTTGAAACCATTTTCTACATGATGTGAAAAGGGGAGAACTGGAGAAAAAGCCGAAAGTTCTTCGACTTGACGAGGCTCCGGCCCCCGGGCAGAGGGAAGTGAATTTGTTCTCAGTAATACAGCAAAAAAACATTTCAACTGCATATGAATAGCATAAGAATGAAAGTGTAATGAATAAATTCAAATAAATATCAAACAATTGAAAAATAGAACCTAGAAACAATTTTTGTATGGTATAGAAAGAATGGGCAACGAAAATAATGCTAAAAAATCGTCGGAATTCTTTTTTTTTTGCTATCTCATGTTCTTTATAAGGTTCTACAGGAACAGGTTCAACATCTTGGTTATGCTTAGTTGTAACGCATGAACAGTTTGTTGAAATGGTTAAATAGGGAAGGCAGCGTATGACAAAGGTGCTGTTTCCCATAATTGGTGTTCGAAAAGGTATTTACCACGGGGCCATGGAAAAGGGATTTACCATGAATATGTGCTTTTATTTACTTGTAGATCGGCGAGGGTTTGAAATAAATATATTTTTCCTGGCATAGCATTCTTGTAGCACTGTAGTGCTTTCAGTTTGCATGTATCACCAGCCTTTATTGCCGGATTTGCCTGAAAAGCTGGGGCCGGATTCACAAAACTCACTTACGAGAAAATTTTCGCGTAAGAGAAATTTTTCTGCGTAAGTGGATTCACGAAGCGATGAAAACGTCGTAAGAGGACGTGGTTCTCACATCGGCCGCTGCTATAGCGAGCGCTGGGGTTGCCGATTAATATATCAGCGATAGTGATGCATTTGCGACGTAGGCGAAAAAGGCTCGTAAGTGTATTCACGAAGCGAAAATGGTCGCAAAAACAGCGTAGCTAAGCGGAAATCCTAAGAGTGGTCCGGAGCACTCTTACGAGCAACATGGTGGCGTTGGAACGGGCAACCGCGGCGGGTATTTGGGTGCCGTAGGTGATACTAAAAAAATTATGGCCATGTAAGGTGGCTGATGACTGCCGCGTATGTACAAGGCTCACAGCCTTGAGGTTGCTGTTGCAATTCTCTCTTACGCATTGGACAATCTTGCCACTAGCACTTGTCCAGTAAGCTTGTTGTTGGAGTTATTAGAGGTGCCTATTGGGTATTTGCAGCAAAATAACTTATGCATGCAAATGCTTGCGATTGGATGAAAAATGAGGAGTTGCGTGAATGGTGCTTGATGCCAAAATCGGTGCGGTGTATGGTCAATATTTTTTACCTTGTTTTTGTTGCGTCTCCCAATAAGGCGTACAAGCTGTGTTACCGTTGCAGCATTGGTCGCACATGTACCACCATAAGGGAACGGACAAAATTCTGACGCACACTATTGTAATGGAAGTTGAACAGTAGGCTCCAATCAGCCATTCACAAACTCCTTATGTCGTTTACAGCTTCTCTAGCTGCAGTGGTTTTTATTATTTCCCAATAGGAACGCTCACCCAAATGCAGCTTCCGCTGTACATTATAGGCTGATTTACTGAAAAGATATTGCTTAAACGTATCCGCACATACAAGATATGTGTGATTTTGCGCATAAACTAAGAAATAAATTGAGTTTAATAGACATTCACTGTCCGTAAAAGAAAATGAAAAGGTGTCGCGATGGCAAATACTTAGGACGGAATGCAAGCGCCTAAAATGCACGCGACAGCCTGTGCTAATGCAGTGCAATGTCACCTCGACTGCACTCGCGCATTTGACAATTAGTTTCTTTTTAATTGGACGTCAGAGTCTCAGCAAAAGGCCGCTTCGTCCTTTGAAGTGTGTATTGTGGATGGAATGTTAACCTCACCGAAGTTATCGCGTAGTGATATGCTGTGCATCACATCCAAGCCTACGCCAGGCATCATAAATATCGCAGCAGACGACGACAGCAGACGACGGTTTGAGCGAGAGGCCAAGCATGTGACTGGTTAGAACGAGGTAACTCTCTACAGCAGGCCATTTTATGACGTCACTAAAATGATGTCACTCACTTCTTTCACCGCGCATTTCTGTGGTGGTCGTCACATTATCCCCCTCGCACATAAGAGAATTTTTCATATCACCGCAAAGAACGCGTATTTTTTAAGAGCTCTCTTAAGGCGAAAAGAACATCATGGCGACGTAAACATAGTATGTGGGTGTTGTTTCGTGGTAACGTTTCTTGCTTGAGCTCCTTTACGATTCCATGGGATGTGTTGTTAATGCCGTCGCTTTTTCGGTGCGTGAAAGTTTTGTGAAAACCATCGCCAGTGCCTCTACTTGAGCGGTGAACACTGTTGAAGCCTCTGCCTCTGTGCTCGTGAACAGGGAACCGCGGTTAGTGTGCCGCCGTGGATTCACATTTAGGAAGCCTGCATTGTGTGTTTGAAGACCGGTCAGTTCCTTTGCCTTGCTTTGTGGTCGTTTGTTTTTGTGGCGTACGCCGTTTCGCATCGACTGTGTTTGGGCGCGTTACTTCAAGGATAACCCCGTGTTTAGAAAGAAACGACCTAAGCGTGTGCGTAGGTGCTGTGTTGACACTTCGAAGTCTTTTGAAGAGGCAGAGACCATGTGGAAGCAGTGCAACAGGTAACATAATTGTCGACTGCGCTACGCTTTGCCTTTGTGGCCTTCCACACCGTCACTTTGCTTGCGTTAGCGGCTAATGTGCGGAACCTGAAATAACACACCGATACGTTCTGTTGTGCATTTTTTATTTTATTTATTTTATTTATTGACACTCTATGGCGTACAGGCCAAAACAAGAGCTTCCATATTAGCCACAAATGCAGTTGTTAATAAAAAATGCAAAGAGATTGTAGTTTCTTTCACGGAACATAAAAAGCCATCAAAATTCAGAAAGAAACGTAATGAAATAAGTGCACGAGGTGCTATTTTACGGCACACATATCAACTTGCTCAGAAGAACACCCAACAAGACAATGCTTTCGAATATATAAATTGCTATTCCGACACTATTAAACGACATTAAGTACAATCGGTAAAATGGCTCAGCAAAGCTCTTTCGAGGATTTTAACCTCATTGAACGTTGCAACACCGTGCGGTAACCTGCTGCACGCATCGATAGCCTACACAATAAAGAAGTTTTTAAAAGATTGTGGGTTGTGTCTCAAAGGCTGTACGTAATGTCTGGGGCCACTGCGCGAAAGAGATGTGTCAATAATTAATGTCTTGGCTATTTCGGTTTCATATTTCCCATACAATATCTGGAAAGAAAACATTCAGGCTGTTGAAGCTCATTCTTTGCTGCACATTAGGAATGGATGCTAGCGCAGCGCTTTCAACGCCGTTACCGACTGCGTTCGTTGGAATGAGTTAAAAACAAATCGTAATGCCCTATTTTGAACGCGTTCACATTTAGCAATGTTTCTGCGTGTGTGCTGTTTCCATATCGGACATGCGTATTCCAGCAATGGCGAAATTGTAGTCTTATATGCCACAAGGTTTACCTCAGTTGTCGCATCACTTAGGTACGACGAAGCATCCACGGTTTATTTTGTGACACTGTCAAAAGCGCAACGATTTCGGTGGTGGAAAAATTCGGCTTCAGCGCTTTCGGCATGGCGATGGCTAAACAGCAATCGGGTATGTCAGAGGCGTCTGATGTTCGCGCACACACGGAAAATTTCGTTTAGGCTATTGAGGAGCTTACAATAGCAGTTGGCCAATGCAGCTCTCACGTCGCTGGCGATAAACGCTCTCTCCCTCTTAAGGCGCTTAGCACTCAATGTCCGGAATAACGTAATAAAAAAGAAGTAAAATAACTTGTGTAATGAAAGGAAGCATGGAAGGCTCTTTCTGCGCGTGCGCGCAAAAAGCAAGAGAAAAAAAAAGGTGGGGGGGGGGGGGGGGAGGGTGACGTCTCGCTTTTGATGATTTCTGGGGCTTAACCTCCGAAAACCACTCAAGGATTATGATAGACGCCGTAGAGGAGGTCTCCGGAAATTTTGACCACTTGGGGTTCTTTAACGTGCTCTGACATCGCACCGCACACGGGCCTCAACATTTCGCCTTCATCGAAATGCAGCTGCCGCGGCCGGGATTCGATCCCGCGACCCTCGGATCAGCAGCCGAATACCATATCCACTAGACCACCTGGCGGGGCTTTGGACTCCTTTTTGTTACTTCTTAACTGCATAAGCCGTCATTTACAAAAGCAGCACTTACTAACGTATTAAAGATACAAACACTACCTACAATACCGAATTTTCTCAGTGTGTCATGAGAATAGCAGTAGTATTCAAAAATCTGATGACTAATTTATTCAAAGTGGGCATATTTATAAGCATATGTATCTTTCGGTATGTTGGATTTATTGAAATCCATCCATGGCTTCAATTTGACACATCACGTGGAGGATGCATTTTTGGAACTTGTTTATCAAGCCGAACAACTTTTGTATGGCCTCAAAAGCTGCATCGATGTTTTTTCTAAGATTATATAGCGAAACAGCAATTTACGTCGAGCTACAAGACATTATCATGCAAATAAGTGTACTGCGTACGAACGACCTGAATCAATTGCGAGGCAGTGCATATTCATCAAAATGCATCTGAAATGGCAGTGAAAGGAGCAAACCTTGAGTGAAATCTGCCCACCTTTAATATTTTACCTTAATTGCGGCTTCATGATTCCGGTCCTGTTGTTCGGCGGCACCTGCCGGTGTCACCAAGGGCGTCATTCTTTTTTTTTTCTTCTTCGAGCTATCGTCGTTGATAAAGCGCTAGCGCACGGGTTCACGCTGACCACGCGGGCGTCTGCTGCAGCGCGATGTGCATAGGCACTGTAGCAGACGCCCGGAACAGGAAGATGAGGTGCAGCGAGGATCGATTCTCGATTATAACATAAACTCGACACCAGACGCTTTGAGTGCTGTGAGGCTATCATGTGACCACACATCTTTCTTTTGTTGTCGTTCCGTCTCCTTTCACGTTTCCTCCTTGCCCTCAATAGTGTCGAATAGGTTAAATGCGCACCATTCCTATCGCATGCCCTGTCGCTAAGAGATTTCGTAGCTAAGAATATCGTCCGTAAGAGAAAGCTTTGTGAATCCGGCCCCTGTTCCGTATCTTCCGAGAAAGAAACACTTCCTATGGGTCGAATTGCTTTCTTTTCAAGTGTTACCAGCATGTGAATATTTCGTGCGGTGGTGTTACCTTAACGAGTGAGCAATTACTCAGCTGTGAATAGAAAACGGCATAATAAACGAGGCGCTTAGTTTTAACGGGTAGACTATTTCGAGAGCGATAGAAGCTGGAAAACCTTTCGCACTTTCGAACAAACATTGCAAACATGTTCATTCCAGAACATGTGGGCTGTGAATATAACTCCAAGTGTGTTCATTGAGGCCGTAATGGTAATCGTATACGAACCTAAAACAATGTTATCTGGGAACGGACTAGAACTTCCCTGAGTACGTAAAAAACAAGCATTTAGTTTTCGTTCCATTGAGAAAGAAGCAGTTTGCCCTAGGCCATTGTTGAATTATGTTACATACAGCACTAGCTATAGGCGTTATTTCTTTTAAGTTTAAGTTAAGTCTTGTGAAGAAAATCAAAGTCATTTGCATATGCGACAAATTTACACTTATCACTAATTTTCACAATATCATTAATGTAATAGTGAAAGAATATCGGGCCAAGGATGCAACCTTGAAGCACTCCCGCTGTTAAAGGTATCGTATGCGACCTGTTCCCATAAATTTCAAGAAATTGATGCCGACTTTTTAAATAAGATCGAATAAGTTCAAGTTTATTCATGGAAGCCGTAGTTTCTAGTTTCTTAACCCATAGGTGGTGGCTGACTCTATCAAATGCTTTGCTGAAAACTAGGAACAATCATAACGTTAGAATCTTTTTTATTTCATTGTTCCGAAGCATAAGGTCCTCTTGTGTACCTTAGACGGTGTCTATAGATGTTTTTTTCTGACAACCGTGCTGACACTTGGTTAGCAAGTTCTGTTTCTACGAAAAGTTATCAGTATGGACGTTGATTATTCCTTCGAAACCCTTAGAAAATACAGGAAGTATAGAAACCGGTCTATAGTTGCCAATATTGTTATTATCACCGCCTTTGTCAATAACTATTACTCTTGCTACTTTCATATTGCGAGAAAAAACACTCCAGTCGACAGGGACACGTTAAATATGTGCGTTATAACAGGAGCGAGAAGGTCTATAGCATAATTGGTTTGATTTCGAGATCGTTCGTATCCCTGCTGTGGCTATTTCTCGGTGATAAAAATATTGCAATCACCTCGGAAATGTTAGTAGACTTTAGAAATACACTCCCTTAACGAAGTTAAATGCAGGTTGTGCTGAATGTCGTGATCTACGCATCCCACCTTCACAAAGAAATCACTGAATAGGTCCGCAGGTTCTGTGCCGCCAATAGGACTACTATCGACATTTAATGCGTCTATTCGTGTAATGGCTGGCCTGCGATTTCAATGTATCGTTTATTTTTTTTTCTAAACTTTGATAGTTCTGTGCATGCAATCATCGTTAAATGCACGCCTGTGGTAGTCATTTTTTACCTTTTCTATTCCTTTGATCAACTTATTTCTAACTTGTTTATATTTCTTCCACTAGGACAAGTCCTTTGACTCAACAAAACATTGGTAAAGTTCTTTTGTAGCTGTTGTTGATTTGTCTTACGAGTTCTTTCGAAATCCCGGGCTTGCACGATGGCTTTTGATTCCGGTAGCTTTGAATCAGAAATGCTTTGAAGTAAAGCATTCTTAGTTTGATCATAAACTTGTCATTTGACTCATTGGCATATTCAATGGAAAATTTATCCGTCCAGTCTGCTTCTCGCACAGCTTCTCGGAATTTATCAAGTGAATAAGCCGATATTTTTCGCTATGTTCTATTCTCAGTAAACGTACTCTTAGTCGACGTCTTTCGTGACAGAAAAAATATATATGGACGTGTGATCACTGATGCCATGGCTTAGGATTCCCAATTTTGTGTTATCAATAGCAGAGTTTATTATGATAGTGTCTAGTAGCGGTTACACGCATGGGTTATTTGATTACGCTGAAGAAGTAATTGCATTCCACGATTGATAAGGATCGCTTAGCATCTTCTATATTGGTGGTTATGCCGATATTAAAGTCGCCTCCACTTGTAATTAGGCAGTACAAATAACAGCAGATTGTCTAAAATCTCAAAGAATGCAGAGTGGCTGGCATTGTGGGATCGATATAAAGCATCAAATACCTTTAGGCATAGGACTTCGTAATTTTCCGTAGCTATGCTATGTTCTCGAAGAATGTCGCAGCCGTGTAAAGAATTTAAAATCGCAACGCTACAACCTCTACCTCTCTGCGATTTACACTGAAATAGTCGTATCCTGGAAGTGCATACTACCCTAAGTCATCATTACACCACATTTCAGTGAACATCAAAACATCAAAATTGAAGTTACATGATTCGATTAGCGCAGTGACATGTTTTGTTTTGTTTGACAGCGACCTTGAATTTAGATGCATAATTTTAGCAGCTTTTCTTTGTTAGTAATTTTGTGCTTCGTAATGATGTCGCCTGGACTTACGTAGCCTGGAGGCGCCATCTCTATTTTAGGCATGGATGTATTGAAGTTTCTGTAAATTATGCGCTCGCTATCTTGTTCAAGTCGCTTTCACGCATTATGCGTACAACAGGCGAAGGCTCTGTGTAGCTCGCATGAACAGTGCCATTTTTCGTCCCCACAAACCTCCATCTGTGTTCACGTTTCCGTTCTACTGCCGTCCCTAGCAATGTCTTCACTTCGGTACAAAGACATTCAATGGCAAACGCAGGAGATCCAGTAGGCAAACCGACAGAAGCATTTCTAAACCTTTCCTTGCGCGACTTCTGAATCAGTTGATAACGTTTGTCCCGACGTTGAAAGTGAACAATTATACTGGATTGATTTGCTTGTTTCCTTCGAACTCTGAATAAGGTCAGTGTCCTCGGGAGTTATGGTCTCACCAACAATCTCTTGCATTTCTTGAAGGATCTCGACAACGTTTTCGTTCGGTTTTTCGGTTACTCCTTTGCTTTCCAAATTTCGGTTTCGCGAGTATTGTTGAGGCTCAAAAAGGCCTGATTGGCAGTCCGACAATTTCATTTCCAAGGCAGAAACTTTGTGCTGTAGCACATCGTTTTCTTTCTTGCACTTACTACTTACTGTTAAAGTTGTTCATCAATCTCAGTGCGCAAATTTCTTTCTTCTGATCGGATGCCTCGTTATAACACTTCTTTCATTCGTTTCCACTCATTTACGATTTCATCTTTGCAATCATGTATCTGTCTGGCAACTTCTCTGTTCATATTACCCGCCATAGACGACACAAAGAATAACATATACTCAATACTGGGCAGCGGTGGCAGCTATTCAAGACAAGAGCCAACTTTATGCTTTGGTAACAGCGGCACTAACCTACAAAATGCAGAAGAAATGGTTCATCTTGTGCCCAGAACGCCGGCACTAATGTCTAATGCAGTCCCCGGTGAAATGGCAGCCTTTACACCTGCAGATGGCCACGTGGTCCCCGCGATCACACGGTTCCGGAATCAGTCGCCTCCTGGTGTTCTGCAGATTGTGCTTGCTTCCTCGAGGGGGTAGCGATGGTGCGCACTAGCTTCAGCTGTTTCCAGCCGAAGCTACTGCACTTCTTAAATGAATGTGCACTTCCTAAATATCTATAAGAAAGGACGAACGCATTTGTCTGGTGTAAACTCCTCCGTGTGTGGGACAGTGTTTTGGAAGGCAAAAATTCTTGGAAACGGTTGCAGTGAACAGGCCGGCTTGATTCTGGAGCAGTAGCACATAAAAGGAGGGGCGAGAGTTGCGTAAGTCAACCGTCCCTAAGTCTCCACTCAAAAGAGTGTCAACTCCTGGAAGCACATTACAAATTGCGTTCTTTTTTGTCCGCTCAGGTAGCACGTGATCCGAAAAAAGAATGCGCATGCGCATTCTATGTCACATATACATGACGATGCTGTGAAGAACACGGCCGTTGTCAGTACCGCCACTCCTGTGTCCTTCCATTCTAGTGTGTTCCGTATACACGTTCGCGATCATACTGTTTGTTAATCATGCACCAACTAGGCGGTCAACATGTTCTTTTAAAGGGTCCCTGAAACGTTTTTTTGACATTGCGTCACTGATTAGGCAACACAATTGCGAAATCATTCACACCATAAATAAAGCGAAGCACAATACGCTAAGGCAGCTATGGGCTTATTTCTGTCGCCTTCCTCCTTACCACTGCTGTTCCTCCTCAACTCGATCTGCTGCGGAGTGCGCGCTAGCGACGACAGCGCCTCCCGCGTCAGCCGCTCTGCCGAGCCTCCCGTAGTCACATAGCGCCCCGATATCCTCACTGAGGTCGCCCGCCTCGGCAGTGCTAGCCCTCTGTAATAGAGCGCCGGCGACTCGTGTGACGCCGCCAGATGCCGCGATGATACCGTTGGCTGAAACGAAGGAGTACGTTGTAGAAGCACGTTGTTCGCAGCTAGGTTTTGAAAATTACGCGCACGTCACTTGGGTCGGGGCCAATCAGCGACCTCCCATTCGATCGCTCGATGGCGGGGGCGTTTGAAAACGCGTTTTGGCGAGCCGCTGCGACCTTTTGCGATACGCGTGTTCAAAACCTTATTGTAAATTACACACTTTACGCACAGCGCTAAAATCTGTCCTGTAATGGTCCTAGTGACCCGCTCTACCGGATCACCATGTTTGCACAAAATCGTCAAAACCGTTTCAGGGTCCCTTTAAGGCTTTATAATCAACCATCTCACTACTTATTCTGTTAGACATGAAAGTAATCCCACCCCAGCAGACATGCTAAAATTGTGGTAGCTATTTTCCTATATTGATTTTTTGCGTTTCTGTTGCTCATTAGATCCCCGATACGGCGGTCTAGTGGCTATGGTACTCAGCTGCTGATCCGAAGGTCGAGGTATGGAATCCTTACCGCGGCGCCTCCGTTTTGATGGAGGCGAAATGTTGAGGCCCATGTGCTGTGCGATGTCGGTGCACGTTAAACCCCAGGTGGTCTAAATTTCCGGAGACCTCCACTACGGCGTCTCTCATAAGCAGAGCTGGTTTTGGGACATTAAACCCCACAAATCAATCAATCAATCTTTTTCATTGGCGTTCCAATGTACCTTGATTTTACCGAGATGTTTGCTTCACTGAATATTAATATGGATACCCCAGGTTCTAATTGCGCCCAGGATTCCTTAATATTATATGTCCGACGTGCAACTATCATTTGGCTACGGGTCCCAGAAGTGTTCATCTTTCTCTGGTTCCATGGAAAAGGAATAATTCGAAGATATGAAACATATCAATGGTCCCTGCTGAAACGCTGGCTCCTGCTAAATTCTCTGCGCCAAACTAGGCACAGCACTGACGAAGGCAGTGACAAAGGCTGAAACCTGCGTTTTGTCAGGAGCCGAAACTGCTCTCCAGCCGTACATCATTTTGCAAAACAATTACTGCTCCTCTGAGAGCGATTTCCATGCTGACGTGTTGACTCCCCAGCAACGTTTCTTTTCTTTAGGATTCTTCTCAACACTAAGCATTCATTTTCCTCTGATGTTATATCTAGATTGCAAGTTCTTTAGTGCAACCCGGATTTTAAAGTATTGATATTTAACTATTTATGCCCTGCCATTGTTTGATACAGGCCCATGCTCCATACTCATTCTCCAACACCATACTTATTGCGTAGATGCCGGGAGATTGCTGTATTTCACGCACTTCTTACGTTTCTTACAAATATGAGCACCTGTTCTGGATTCTCCAGGGCGTTTTAGAGTTGAATGTTTTAAAACTTATTTGTTTAGTATCTGCGGCGCCTTATAATTGCTAGCGCGTATCTGTGCTCTAGATTTTTAGTTTACATTTATAAAAAAATTAATACTATCATGCAGCAGCTTATTTTATCTACGTTAAAATCTTACCATTATATGGCCTAGAGAAATTTGTTGGACACTCGAAATTCCGTCCCTAGACAGACGCGCAGCAGATGCTTATTATCACTTCTCGTTCTGTGAAGCACTCTGCTCGAAATAAATGAAAAGTAATGTTTCCTCCTCGCCAATAAAACTTCTCAGACTTGTTTTCTACTGCAGCTATTTAGAAGAATGCGACGTGTGTGACACATTCGTTAAAGCATATTCAGCGCGTCAAATCACAATATAATACATAACGCTGATCTTTTTTTTTTTGCAGCGGTTGATGCTAAGAGAAAGCAACAAACGTACGGAGAAGGTAAATATGTGTTCAGCCACACTTCTTTCAATCTCCTTTTTTCCACGTAACGCGCCAAGCCGCTTGAGAAATTTCATTGCACACTTTCACGTACACTCCTAGTTTCAGTAAAAGTGCACTTCACTACACGGGCGGTCCAGATCGTTGAGTTCCTCCGTGTTTGTCTCTGATGAAGTGCAAGAAACGAAGGACGCTTTGACAGGAAGGCAGAAAAAAAATGGCCCACGCTGGACTTACGCTGTAAATGTACCCTTTCCTCGGTACATATTCCTAGTAGAGAAACACGTTCAAAACCACAGAGCGTCCAGTGCTTTTGGAGGCGTTTTTCTTTCGGCCTTCAAAAGGATTGAAAATTTATATTTTTAAGGCCTTTTATATTTTATTTTATTTTCATGGTAATAAGGTGCCACACAGGTTAAATAAAGTCAAATGCGGCGAACTCTGAGATTAGCCTGCCAAGTTAGCAGGTTTTATCTCAATAGTATGACTTCACTGGAAGTGTGTTTAAGGGCTGGTCATGCCCATCCCCTCGGGTAGATATCACGCAAAGGAAAGAAGGGCGATTCACTTCTACCCTCGACACACTGTTACGTTATAGTGATAGCGCCCATGGGCCATTAAAGTCACAGGCAGAAAGCAAGAAAAGAGAAGAAATAACAGTAAAAGGGTAAGGAAAGTCTTGTCGTCTATCCGCTGCGCGGGTTACACTGACAGGAAAAGCGCACCCACTGTTGCGCTTGACCAACTACTTCTACCTCAGCCCACTGCTGCGTCTTATTGGTAGTAATATACCGCAGTGCTAGTTAGGTTAACAACCTTTTCAGTTATGTCATTATCATCATTATAATCATCAGCAGCACCACCGTGTGCAGCAGAAACCTGTCTAGGCCTATTTCAGGCCAAAAGTCTCTCCCATCAACCTCCAAATGTCCCGGTCCTATGCTAAGTGCGATCATGCTATCCCCGCAATCTTCTCCATCTCTTCCGCCCACCTAAAGTTTGCCGCTGTCTGCCACGCTTGCCTTCTCTAGGCATCCATTCTGTTACCCCTTATGATCAGCGTTTATCTTGTGTTCTCATTACGTGCCCTGCCCACGCCATTTTTTCTTCTTAATTTCTACTAATATATCATGAACACGCGTTTGTTCACTGACTCATCCCGCTCTCTTGTCTCTTAACATTATACCGATCGTTTCGCTTTCCCTTACTCGCTGAGCCGTCCTCAATTTAACGTGAACCCTTATAGTGAGCCTGCGCGTTTGTGCTCCGTAAGTACCTGTAAGATGCATCTGTTGTACACTTATCTCATCAGGAACAATGCTAAGCTCTCTCTCATTATCCGAGAACGTCTGCCGAGTGCACTCAAGCCCATTCTTATCCTTCAATAATCTGTGTCATTGTTGGGATAAGGGGTCACTACGTGCCCTAAGCAGACTATTCACTTAGCACTTCCACTGCTTCGCCACCTATATCAAGCCGATGAGCCTTACCAAGACTATTGAGCATTACTTTAGCTTTCTGCATATAACTTTTCACACCCACCGTTCAACTCTACCTGCACGATCCATTAATCGTGCTTTGCGATTCGCCCCCTAAGTTAGTTATCATTGTAAGGCCATCAGCAAATCTGAGGTCACTGGTGTCTTCTCCATCAACCCTTACGCCCACCGATTCCCAATTCTGAATACATCGTTTCAACATACTTTGAATAATATTGGTGAAATTGTGTCTCTTTACCTGACGCCCTTGCTTATACTGCTCTCCTTGTGGAGAACAATGGTGCACGCGGACCCATTGCAGATATCCTCTAGTATTCCTATGTAAATATCCTCGAGTCTCCACCCTGATTCCGCACCTGCATGAGTGCAGGTGAGACCTAGTGAAAAGCTTTCTCGTAATCGGTGAACCCTCTATATTTATTTATTTTTTATTTATTTAACAATACTGTAGGCCTTTGTATAGGCCCATACAGGAAGTGGTTGATAAAAAAAAGTACACATGGGCATGGGAATAGTAGAAATGAACGAACGAGAAACTTAGATAGCAATGCAAAACAAAACATAGCTTGGCAAGTAACCACTCTAGTAAGCAACATAAAAAGCTCTTCGCTACAGTGTAAGAAGAAAGAATGCTTACGCCAATTGAAACATTAGTCATACAATGTAAATAGTTTTATGAAAAATAGATTCGTAAATATCATCCCACAGAGATTTGCAAAAATGGCATCAGACATCAAGAAGCTCAATATACTCCGCGCATTCTCTATCACCTGACTGATCGTGTAAATATAGTCTGTTGTTGAAAGGCCTATACGAAACCCCCGCTTGTTTATTAGGTTGACTGAAATCTAAGGTGGCACAAATTCTGTTAGGCATTGCCTTGGTAAATACACAGTAGACGACTGAAGGAAAGCTAATGGTGCGTGTCGTGTAATTTTTCAAGTCCTTCATGTCACCTTTCTGATGGATTAGGATGATATGTTCGCATTCTTTCAAGATTCTGTCGCACTCGCGGTCATCAGGCATCGCGTATGCAGGTTTGCGAGTTTTTCTAGTTTTTCAGCAGGTAGGAAATTAGGTTTTCGAAAACTGTGTTTATCACACTCAGAACTGAAATTGGCCTATAATTCTATGGTTGGTTCGAATCTCTGGACTTCTATACGGGAACGACTTTGGCTCTTTTTGATATATCTGGATACGAGCTAGAAGCAAACACTAGATAGAATACATGGCATATGGGAGCACAGAGAATGTGAATATTGTCTTTTAAAACCCTTCCCCGTTCAGTGTTATCCTGGCTGTCGCGGCTACTGTACAAATATCTATAGAACTCTTCGGCTTCTGCAACTATTCTACTCCTATTTGTAATGACATTTCCTTGCTTGTCTTTCAGTGCGTGTCGGATTTTTTCCTATGCATTGATGCTTCATCCCCGATTTCAGGCTGCCTCCTTGCGTTATAGCATGCTCAATTCTCACCATGTTATACTTTCGTATTTCAGCTGCCTTGCGATTATTCATTAACTCCCAAAGCTTTGCATTCTGCCGGCTGGGGTGGAGACTATTACGTTTTGGTGGTTCCTAACTAAATCTCTCGCCTCCTGGGGAAGTTTACCAGTATCATGTCTCGCTACCTTACCTTGTAGTTCTATTGCACACTCCGTGAAAATGCGTGCAAAATTATCTTTCGCTTCCTGAACCGTAAACTCTGCTTCCTGGGTTAGAGCACAACAACGGTTCTGCAGCGCAACCCGAACACTTGAATTCCCGTTTTACTGTTAGCTCATTGATGGGCTTCTTTAGTACTGCTTTGTTGTGATCTCTTCCCAAATCCGGCTGAATTCATGATCTTACCATCCTGACCCTTCCGAGCGCTATCACTTCCCCCATGACGCCAAGGTCATCGCATAGTATGAAGTCTATTTCATTTTTATGCTCCCCATTCGGGCTCCTCCATGTCGACTTCTGGCTCTTCCGTTAGTCGAAGGACGTACTCATGATGTGCAGGTTATTCCGTTTTGTGAACTCTACCAACAAGTCCCCTTTGTTATTCCTACAACCCATACCATAGTTCCCATTTGCCTTGTCTCCAGTCTGCTTCCTGCGTACTTTAGCATTGAAGCTTCCCATTACTACGGTATACTGTGTCCTCGCCTTATCCATTGCCGACTGCACATCTTCATAGAAGTGTTCACCTAGCTGGTCGTCATGGCTGGTCATCACAATTTACAATAAAAACACTGCTCCTCTATCCCCTCAGTTTCGATGGAGTCGAACAAACATAGCAAACATAAACATAACAAACAAACATAAACAAACAGAAACAAACATATTCCACACTTTTCCTTGTCATTTCATGGTTATGTCGTCTTTACCGGCAATATTTTTCAAGATGTTTCTTAACTTATTGCACAATACCGAAAAATGAAGTCATATGAATTACAGTTGACCCATTCCATGTGACCAAACGTTTTCTTCCATTCTCTTTTCCCTCAGGGAAGTGAGCCCTACGCCAGGGGTATGCGAAGCAGGCCATGTCTAAGTGATCACTGAGTCACGATTCGGATAATCGCTGCACTGCTCATCAAGCGGCATGTCAGCGCGTAACATGAAACCGTGGAACGGTCTTACCACTCAGGGAACAATTTGGAAGTTTTAATAGCGGGACTCTGAAACCTTTCGTAAAATTTTTTGCGTGACCACCGCTAAATATGGAGGCTTTGCGGCTGTTCACCACAGCAAGCGGGTTTGTGCCAAACACATCCTAATGTAGCGTACCTATGCATAGCATAGTAAAGGAAATTGGTGTGCAAGGGAAGTGAGGTAGAGGAAGAATGAAACCTGGACAGTAGTGTTCAAAACTTGGCATAGCGCTGTATAGTATATGTATAGCAAGTGGACAGAGATGAACAGCATTCAGTGCGGAGTGATGTGAAGGTGATTGAGAGGGAAGGGAGGAGGAATAGAAGCGTGAAAGGGAAGCGAGTATAACTAAGAATGAAGTGAGAGCAAGAGGGAAAGCAGGTGTCAGTGCAATACGGAAACAAATTAAAAAAGAAGCTGATGAAAGATGAAAGTGCTCAGTCAGCTTTCGCCAGCTGGTGGCGCTTGCTTTCCTGCTGCGCTGTTTATTTAAAATTCGAAGACGTGAAACTTGTTTTATTTTGATGTGTGTGTGTTCTTTTTGTTTTGTTTTTTTTTTTTTGCTCTCATGTCATTTCTCTCCCGTGCGAATTCTGCCAAACTTAATAAAGTGCTTCCACGGCCATCGCCGAAGAGTGGGCTGGTTGTATGCACTGTGCAGCAGGATGATCTTCTCTGAAGCACAATTACATAAAAAAAATTCAGCGAATACACACATGTTTCCCTTTCACGGCAGACTGCATTCAAAGCATATTTCCCCAGGATAATTTAAATCGCGTTTCTTTAGGAAGCGCAGTCCACGGTATTTGTCGCGCTGAAGGCGACCAGGGAAAATCAAAACTCGTCCCGCGCTAGAAACTAGGAACCCCTCACTATTAGTAGTTTCTGCTACCCTCTGATATCTTCAGACTTGCTCATTGATAAGGTTTAATAACAACGCTGCAGTTCCACAAACGTATCTACAAGGTTACCGTGCCACTAGCATTACTGCCTAGCTGGTAACTTCTAGCGTAAGCCATTTACATAGGTAAAAATCTAATAGTGTGCAACGTTTTTTCCACTGTAACTTATTTTCACTTACAGTATCGCGCACCGGCAGGTGTGAATCGAAGTTCTTAGAAACAAAAGCTGGCAGGGTAAGTTGCGTTTTCATGTCTCCGAGGACGGCATTCGTAGTCGAACCCGCAAGGTGTTTGAATGCGAAGTATTTATTCACGACAATGAGTAAGACAGTATCCATCTACCTAGCCACCTACGTCTCGGCGCATTCCTAGCCGTGTCATCTACTTGGTACTTACCGAAATGGACATAGTAGGCTATAAGTGAACTTCATCAGTACGCCCTTTGGCCTAGTTGATTCAGCTTGATACATGTGGTTGTGTTTACATGTTGCCCTTCTTGTGGTCCTCTGCTTGTGCTTCTACCCACGCGTTTGAGGGTGTCAGTTACTGACAATGATGAGTGTTCGTCCTATACATCTCTGAAACGGTGAACCCATCATGTATCTCTCGATTATCAATAATGCGGTCACATTTTATTCGCTCCCGCAGTGCCTGGTTCGCGTTGTGCGGGTGTGCTCCACACGTAATTGAATGCTTATATTGCAGCATATGTTAATTGAGGATCAGCCACAATAGCATTGACCATGTTCATAAGAACACATTATGCGATTAAGAAGGAGAAAGATACAACGTTTTTGTAGCTTGCGATAGCAATGCAGATATGTGAAGAGGAAAGACGCAGGAAAGAGACATGAAAGCTGAATTTACGAGATCAAACATGTCACAGGACCTCTAGTCACAGCGCACTACCGCTGTCTGTTATGGGTAGCAATATAAATCAGTCATTCCACTAGCTTCGTTATTGTGCTATTCTCACTTGTATTAGGGTATTACAGGAAACGTGTGTTTCGCTCAGAGCGATGCACTGATGGTTATACGTAATTCGGTGTAGCGCTGCCATTTATCGTACCATGTTTATTTTCTTTATTTCCTTAAGTACTGCCGATCTCATTTCGATACCATAGAACGTGAGCGCGTGATTTCACGTAAATTCATGTTTATACAGCGGCATAAAGACACCACTAACTAAAATTTCAGCAGTTTTCTATATATTGTGAGCTCAACATACGACTGTCTCTTCTTCATGACAGCACATCATCATCACTTGTACATTTTCCCCCATATACATGGATCCTCATCAGCGGCTTGTCTCGTCTCCATCTTGGTCGCCATTGATAGAGGCTCGCCTAAAGTAAAAGCAGTTGCTGACAAGTTGCTCTACTTCATCAAAATATAAGTACAACAAACTGGCCGCGACAAAGCAAACACAACAAACACGGAAATAGTGCGCCTCGTGCTACATAACAGTGCAGGTTTCCGCAACGTGGGAAAAACAGAAACGAGAACGCACTGTAACTAAAAATTAGCGCTGTAGTTCGGAAAAAAATGAGAGTCTGAAATAGCCTTTTAACACACGATCTATTTTTGTAACTATTTACATCTTCCAATAATTTAACCAAATCAAACTGTGACAAGGTGTTAGGTACTGATGCATCTAGACTATTCCACTCATGTACAAAACGCGCAAGAAAAGAAATTGAAAACTATCATTATTGCAGAACTCTTTTAGCGTGTATGGATGGTTATTACGGGCAATGCAGGATTCATAAAAGTTGACGTAGTATACATCACCTAATTTTTGTCGTTTTTGTATTGTCCGATGAAGAATTTCAAGCGAGCTTCTTTTGTTCAGTAGGAGGGGGAAAGTAAAAGTGAATTGAATTGAATCTAAGGCTGAAAACCTTCACTTATTTAGTAGAAATGTGCTTGAGTCACTGCGCATGCATTTTGAATGAATAAACCTAATTGCCTTTCTCTGGATGCTTTCCAGTTTAAATGTATTAGCTTTCGTGTGTGGGAACCGTACGACGCTAGTATATTCGAGAACACGTCTGATAAATGTCGTGTAAGCCGAGAGTTTCCCGTTTGGTGGTCTCAGCCCCTAACACCATTTCATGAAAAAGAGCTTTATTAACGCACTGCAACTGACAATGTTGATGTGCGATGTACACTTAAGATTCCATGCTATAGTAATGCTGAGATACCGGTGCTGCTGTACCATGGTTACGAGGTCTCGTTACCAACTGGCGGCCCTGAAGGCAGGCCGCATTTTTCACGCGAGTAACATTATCTCAAGACTCAACACTGTGACTTCAGACTTTCTTTTTTCAAAAGTCTGCCCTCAGGCACAATAATATGTCAATCAAAAATACACATCGGGCAGTGTTGCAAGACGCGCGCTGCAGAAGGCGCGGTTTTTGTTTGTTTTTCGTACCATCACGATAGACTGCTTTAGGCTACAAAATGTGTAGTAGTGCATGCGCTAAGTATCTTTAGGCTACTTAGCGCATGCACTCCAGGCTTGCGTGTAGTCAGCTACACCAGTAGGCGTTAGCATGCATCGCGGCTGTCGAAGCGCCCAAGCTGTCAGTATTAGCTACTGGCACAAACTTCATTCTAAAAAACAGGGAGTGCAAACGCAGGCACCAGAAGTGACGACACTACAAACGCCGACTAAAGACGTGTTTGTGGTGTCCTCACTTCTTATTGTGTCCGCGTTTGCACTCCCTGCTTTTCAGAATGAATACTTACCAACCAGCTCAGCTCTCTGTTATTCATAGCACAAAGTGCTTTCAAAGATCTACCCTCAGACAGTGAAAAATCGACTCTCAGACTAGCGAACATGATGGTGAAAGAAGAATATTCCGCTCAACACTCAACCGCACTGTCATATCGGCTCAGCAGACGACGCGCAAGGGCCTCGATACGCCGCCAACTAGCCGCGAACGGCCCATAAAAAACTATTGTTTCCATGAGCTACAAGTTCTTCATTATCTCCGTTTACAGAAGTGTTGATTATACTTCGAACTGTGCGAAATACGGCCGAAAACTCAAAAATATAACAGCTGCGAATGGAGCCGCGGCCTGCGTTTCCGTGCGCGACAGCGTGACGGTAGCTCTACTCCGGTGGCGGCGCATGGCGGCCGAAAGCCGTACTAACGCCGACGGCCGATTCCCATTGCTCCGCTCTCCATCGCCCAGGCACTGAAAAAATAGAGGAGGCACTGGCCACAGTCTTGGAGCTCTTGCGGCCGTTTCGTTAATGGGATATGTACGAAAATTGGTTTCGCACAACATGACTGCATGACGATCATATATGACAGGTCATAACATGAAAATCGTGACAAGCATGTCATGAGCGCCATGATCTACATGCCACTCGTTCCGTTAATGGGACGTATACCGAAAATGCTATGACACAACACGACTGCATGACGAACGTAAAATACAGGTCATAACGTTAGAATCATGGCATGCGTGTATGGGCGGCATGGTTTACATGCCACAGTCATGGTGCTCTTGCGACCATTTCATTAACTTCATATGTACCAAACTCGGTCTTGCGAGACAATGCAAATCCATTTACGTTCCTGATGCGCGCTTCGCATTTCCCTGATTCGCACTGGACGTGGGATCTGCCAATTTTTTATACGTATATATTGTTACGGTTGAACAGTGGGCGATGTTTATTCACAGGGCGAGGTTGGCGATGATCATGCGATGATGGCGTCGATCCGCTGCACACCAGCTAAGGTCGTTCTCTTCTTCGTTTCTCCCTCGACCATGCCGCGTCACATTCCACGATTCGCAGACGAAGCCCATCCTGGGGTGTCAGGGCTGAGCGGTAGGATGATATCGCTTGAGGCGTACAACGTGCACAGCTTGGGTAGTGCAAGATCGGCGTCCTTGTGACCTTACACGTGCGACCACGGACGTTAGATCAGTGATTCGGTCTAGCATTGTGAGTGGACCGATATACTAAGCAAAGAATTTTTGACATAACCCACGCTTCCGTTGTGGGGTCCACATCCAGACCAAATCACCCTTTTGGAATGAGATTGCGTCGTGGCGACGGTCATATCGCTCCTTGGAACGATGCTGTGATGCCTGAGTACGTAGACGAGCGATTTGGCGACCTTCCTCTGCACGGCACAATGTTTCGGCAACGGCGTCCTCTGTGTGGAATGTCAACGGGAAGATAGTATCGAGGGAGCACTTGGCGATCGAGCGTATAGCAGGCAGAAAGGGGTGAAGTTCGTGGCTTCGTGTTCGGCCGTATTATAGGCATATGTGAAAAACGGCAAGACTTCATCCCAGTTCTTGTGGTTGGATGACACATACATAGCCAGCATGATAGTTAAGGTGCGGCTTGTGCGCTCAACGAGGCCATTTGTCTGTGGATGGTATGGTGTTGAGTGGCGGAACTGCGAGTTACAGAGACGGTCAACAGCGTCGGCGACCGCGGTCGCTCATTGACGACTGCGGCCGCTCATTATTAGGCGAGGCGGGCCATGGCGAAGAACTACGAAGCGTAGCAAGAATACAGCGACGAAAGCAGCTGTAGAGGAAGGAATTGCAGTGGTTTCCGCGTATCTAGTCAAGTGATCCACACAGACAATGACCCAACGGCTGTTGTTCGAGGAGCGGGGAAACGGTACTAGCAGGTCGACACCAACTTGCTCGAAAGTAGTAGTGGGTGGGGAAACAGGATGAAGAAGGCCATGTGGAGCGCTTGTAGGTCGCTTGTGGTGCTGGCACTTATCGCTGCTCGACACATATTGTTTTGTAGAGTGTTGCATCTTAGGCCAGTAGAAACGTTCCTGTATTCGATGCAAGGTGCGAATGAAGCCGAGGTGTCCTGAAGTCGGATCATCATGCATCACACGCAGAACCTCACAATGCATACTTTCTGAACAACGAGTAAATAACGCGCACCGCCTCTTGAGTAATTTGTCTTGTATAGCAGTCCATCCCGAATACAAAAGCGACCACTGCCTTTGGGACTGTAGGCATCGGCAAACAGCGGTTCGAAAGACAAGTCATTGCGCTGTTCCCGCTGGAGGACGGTAGCGTCCGGAAACGTGTCGGAGACAGCAGCAAATCAGTTGTCGACTGAGTCAGGGTCATCCTCTGCCATGGACAAAGGAAGGCGAGATAGACAATCCGCGTCGGCATGGCGTCTTCCACTTTTGTACACAACAGCGAAGTCATATTCTTGAAGCCGCAAAGCCCCGCGTGCTAGGCGGCCAGACGGGTCACGGAGCGTAACAAGCCAACATAAGGAATGTGGTGGAGGTGCCGGGTACTCGACTTGGCAAGACGGTCCCTCAACCGCCAGACCTACGACGAAGCCGCCGCCTTGCTGGACTGCCTCCGTTACCATCGGTGGTCGAGATGTCTCGCGGTGAAGACGGAACCCGAAATGTACCAGCTCCTGCAGCTGCAGACCCTGCACCATTTACAGTGGCCCCTTCGGCCCTGACTTCAAGCATGACCGGTCCCTGGCAGCGTCAGTACTTGATGGAGCCTCGCACCTTCGGAGGCAAATCTGGCGAGGATGTTGACGAGTGGCTCACACACTACAAACGGGTGAGCAACTATTACCGCTGGGACGAGGCAACTCAGCTGTCCAATGTAGTGTTTTTCTTGACGGACACGGCCCTCGTTTCGTTTGACAACCATGACGACACTCTCACGCCGTGGGGTCGCTTCGTGGCCGATATAAAGGAGTGTTTCGGAGACTCCACCGCGAGGAGGAAGCAGGCCGAGCAAACATTGCTGCTGGGAGCCCAAGTCCCGGGTGAGGCATGCACGACTTATATTGAGACGGTATTAAAGCTATGCAAGATCGTGAACGCTTGCATGTCAGAGGAGGACAAGATCAGCCACCTATTGAAAGGCGTTGCCGAGGACGTATACAACTTTCTCATTGTTGCGAGTATAGATGACCCCACATCATTTGACCTGGCGTCGATAATACGTGAGGTCGTACGTGATGAGCTCACTCGACACCTGCACTCAACACGTTATGATGCACCGCCAGCACCGATCTCCTCTCCTCATCACGCTTATGTTGCTGCAACTGCTGTCGAGGGTTATCACTACCGCTCGCCACCAAGGCCGCTACGCAATCAGTACCAAGAGTCGAGGTACGAACGCCGCTTCAGTTATGCTCGTCAGCCAGAAGCTACGCACCGGTCACCGAGAGGGGATGCGTTCATGACGCAGCACCGTGGCGACGATTTTTTTCAGGAGTACGACGCACCTAGCCGCCAATTTCCTGTGTATTACCGTTGTGGGGCTATCGGACACATATCTCGGTTCTGTGGGCGGCAGAGAGCCCCACTGCAATACGACTCACCATCAACGTTTCCTCGCGCTGGTAATGGATACCACGATTCCTGGTCACCCTATTCCCAGAGAACCTTACGACAGCAGAACAGGCGAAGTAGTCACCCGGCTTCAGATCGCAGTTTGACACCTCCGTGCGCTCGACAGCGTCCCTCGCCCTCACCGCGACGCCATGTGTCTCCACCACCACCACCGCCGGGAAACTAGCGGGCGCGACCGACGGAGGTGAGGTCACAAACAAGGATTTACCCAGCACCTCCACAACAAAACTCTAGTAGTGGGCGATGTTTATTCACAGGGCGAGGTTGGTGATGATCAAGCGATGATGGCGTCGATCCGCTGCACACCAGCTAACGTCGTCCTCCGTTTCGTTTCTCCCTCGACCATGGCGCGTTACAATATTTAAACAGGCTTTGAAACCAACTTTTACTGGCTGGGTTGAGCGTTGAAACAACTTCCTCGCATTGCCCTGAGATAAAATCGGGAAAAGTTTTCAAGAGTGACGTGCACAAACAGAAGATTTAAAGCCTAAGAAATATTAATGTAGGCGACAAATATCGGCATCTCCTTTCGCAGTTCGTTCAGCCAGCGGCGTGCTCGCTGCTTCCAATCAGAAGGAAGCTTACATCATCGGTACCGCGACCGTGCTGTCCTACCACGATGGTTACCGTGTATTTTGACGCGTCGTTGCCTTCGACTATAGCAACTACGTGGGCGGCACGACGCTCCTTGAAGTAGAGCACACAAAATAAAATTGTAACGCGCAAATTTATGCTATTTAGTCGATTTACGAGGCATAAAACATGCTTTAATCTTAATATTTGTTTTTGTCAATGCTGCGTGTGCATGTGCGAGAGGCATTTTCGTTCCCTAGTGTTCCGAGCCTGTTGGAATCGGCAGTTCAGCCAGCATAACAGGCGCATGCGCTCGCAGAAGTTGTTTGTACGACGCTGTGGTCGATGCGGTATCGGATTTCAGCTACACTTCAACATATAGTACAAAAAACGTGCGTAATTCCTATATGACCCCCTTTAAGTTTTATATAATTAAGTTCAGTATGTGCCCCGCAGGGGCGTCGGCGCGAGCAGGCGTTTGGTGTGTGGCGACACCACGTACCCGAGCCAACGGGGGGGTTTCGACCCCCTCCCACGTGTCGCCGTGCGTGGCTTTGCCGTGTCCGGGGAAAAGGGGATCCTGGGGGTTGAGTCGACGCCGGGTGATCGGACCTTTAAGGCCCCCCGGAAGAGGCAACACACCCCTTTGGCCCCGGCTTCACGTAGACGGCACCCCCGGACTGACCCACCCGGGGGAAATCGGCAGTCGCCTTTTCCTGTCTCTGTCTCCTCTTAGCTTCGTCTTTCTCTCTCACTTTAAATCTTTCCTGTCTCCTGATCTCTTCTGTTCACTTCTGACTTTTCCAGGCGGCGTGGGTTAACCTTGTGTAATTATCCAACCTCGGATAGTTATATTTGGTTATAGCGGCGATGCATGGCTGGCGTCTCCAAGTGTTACTCAACCTTGTAGCGTCCCCTTGTTGGGCTCGGTGGTGGGCGGCCACCATCGCCGCCGAATTTCCCGCATTTCGCATGGCAAACTCCCTACCCACATTCCCTGATCGCTCCCTGAAGAGGTAGCGCACCGAAGATACACCGTTCCCTTTTGCGAAACAGAAGCAAGCTTTTCCTAAGTACCACGTTGTGCACAGTAAACATGAAACCAAAACAGTCCGAACTATGTCACCATTTCTTGTTTTCAAATCCTTGACTGATGCAATTGGCCCAGGCTATAAAGCTACGAAAATGGGAAGCGGCGATCTTGAAATCCGTGCCAAATAACAGTACGACAAACTAGGACACCTTGTGTCATTTGGCAATTTTCCGATCTCTGTGACAGCACATCGCACAATGAACACCGTAAAAGGCGTAGTGTCCGACGAAAATATTGTAGAACTGAGTGAAGCAGAGCTCCTGGATGGATGGAAAGATCAAGACGTTATACAAGTCCAGCCCATCACAATCAGGCGAAACAACAATGAAATCCCGACTAAACATCTCATACTTACTTTCAGTTCGAATATCCTACCTGAGACTCTAGAAATCGGCTACGTGAAACTTCATGTTAGACCGTACATCCCCAACCCGCGAAGTTGCTTTAAATGCCAACGGTTTGGTCACGTTTCTCAGAGCTGCCGAGGGCAGCTTACTTGCCCAAAATGTGGAACAACAGGCCATTCTGCTGAAGACTGCACTCACGACGAGACACACTGTGCGAACTGCGATGGAGATCACTCTGCGTACTCCAGAGCCTGTCCAGCTTGGAGGAGAGAAAAAGAAATCATTACTCTAAAAGTCAAAGAGAACATTACTTTCCGTGAGGCGCGACAACGCATTTCACCGTCTTTTGCAATGAAAACGTATTTTGCCGAAGTGGTGCGACAGGGGGCAGCACCATAACGGCCTATCGCGGTTGCCCGGACCGCGCGCATTGTGCCGCGGCAAACGCCACCCGCCCCCATGGTCACAAAAGCTAATGGAGTCCTGGACTGAAGACCCCTACCACTTGCCGAGGAATCTCGCATCAAACAACATTTTTCACTCATTTGACACTATCCGCGAAGCAGAATAAATGTTGAGCTTGACCAGCGTAGAGCGATAAGCCGCGTCAGGGGAGCGTAGTACTAAAGGTTCTCCCGTGAAACAAAAGTAAATCAAGTGCGCGTGTTATTGCGGCGCATGCGCATTTAAGGTCTGTATAAAGAACCCGTGAGTGTGGCACGAATCGCGAAGTTCTCAGTAGTATCCAAGATGCACAGCTCTGCAACAGACATGGACGCCAGAAAGGACACAACAGGAGCGCTTTCAAGGATTGGATCTATTTGGAAGCCGAGTGCGTAATGCACTACCACGACATTGAATCACCACAGTGACTGCCATGCGCAAAGAGAAGGCACTTTCTGTTCTTCCAAAATTTTCTAAATCATGACAGATAAGAAAAGGATACCAAGTTAATCAAAACCTGAAAGATTATAGGGAAAGAATACGCCTCCTACAAATGCGGACAACTTACTTCTTTACGTAACATGCATGAATGACAGTCCTTTTTCTGTTAAGGCGAGTGATGGGCCACTAATCCAATTAGTATCTAAGGCTGATGTTTCAGCTGCTTCGGTGGTAGGGCCCTTTAGTGTCATTCCCTTGTCTATCTTTTTCTGTACGTGTGCGTATCGCCCTAGAGACTTGGAAATGGAGAGCTAACGAGCCCAACAATCCGTTTTGTTGAACCTCCTTCGTCAGCTCTAAAATTGAAGTCCAGCGCACAGTTCGGCTGCCGTACTACCTCGAACTCTGCTGGAAGACTCTAGCTCAAGCAAATATGGCAGAGCGCTTGCTCATTCTTATGCGTGTCTCCACCATCCATCTTTATTGCAATTCCATGGCATGACGGGCGGGGCACTGCTGCGGCGCTGAGCGGTTGTATTTATCCACGAGTAAAAGGTCCCCCCCCCCCCAGCAACAATCGCGAAGCAACGCCGACTGAGTTCCGCTCAGTCAGCGTTGCTTCGCGAACTCTTCCTCCGATGCCTTTGCCAGCAGCGTTCTCTCGACGGCCGAAGAAGGTAACCTCAATCGCCTAGCGGAGCTCGCCAAGGTTCATGAGAAGCCCATCCGTCACAGCTGTCTTACAATTGACAGACGCAGTAACTTTGCGCCTTCAGGATAGCATTGGGGAGCTAGCCAGCTGAGTCTCCGCGCACCGGAGACCCCTTCAGGAGAATAGTTCACCTCGTCTCCGTCATTGCACTCTTCCGCGCCAGCGCCAAGCTCGGAATTGCACTCCTACGCCTCTCTGCTGCTGCCACCGGTGTTTCTCACACCCAGTGACGAAGTGCACCTCTCCGTGTTCTTTGCCTGGAAACGCCCGCCGGTATCAGTAACGACGGTGTTTGACCTCAGCTGTCGCACACAGCTGCGTTTTTACTGTAACTGACCAGTTTCCCAGCGCCAGAGCGGGGAACTTGTCAGTCACAGTGAAAAATCGGCTGTGGCGACAAGTGAGATCAAACTCCGTAGCGGGGAACCTGTCGGGCGCAAAAATGAGCGCGGTTCTACCGACTACACTCGTCGTTCCAAGCCGCCCGGGAATTCGCTTCGTGCTGTCAATGCCTCGTCTATAGAGAGAGAGAGAGAGTTGGACTGCAGACTCTTACCGTCGACGTTAGCCTTCGCCGTATTTTCCGGCGGTGGTTCGTCATTCCAGACCTGGTTCACACGATCACCGGCTCAGACCTCAACGGATACCTCCACTTGGACGTCCGCATAAGGCTTCGCCGCCTTATGGGTGGCCTGACTCGACTCTCCATCTATAGATTCCTGTATGCCTTTGCTCTCATTAGCATTCGAGCGCTTGTACTATCCTCTTCTTTCAAGGAAATATTGGCGAGTTTCCCGAAATTAACTAAACAGTATCACACCGCTCTGCCGCCGAAACATGTGACGTAACGACAAACCACATTGTAACCCGTGGTCCATTAGCAGCCGCTTGACAACGTCGCTTATTTTGGGGATAATAAAATCGCGAACTTTCTTGCACAACAAAGACACACAGAAGAAGACAATCGATCCCAAAATATGTGCTGAGACGGCGCTTATTTGGGGACCGTCTAGCTATCGCTAACCGGGAGTTCAACCATATGCTGCAGCTAGGAATTATACAATTGTCAAGTACATGGGCTTCTTCCCCGAGTTTAGTATCAAGGCGCGATCATGGTGAATGCCATCCCTCTAGAAACTATCGTGTGTAGAAAGTCATGATTTTCCGCGTCAGCTGTCAGCTACCGCACGACTCGACGGCTGCACCATATTCAGCAAAGTGGACCTCGTTAAGGCGTACGACAACATACCCGTCGTGGCCGCAGACGTAATCTAAGACCGCCATTACTGCACGTGTTTGATCGTTTGGTACGCGTGGATGCCTTTTGCACTGCGCAGTTCAGGAGAAACCTTCGAGCGGTTAGTCTCTGAGGTCACACCATACTCCGTACTGCGCTTGCGTATTTTGATGATGTGCTCATCGCGAGCCTGAAGTTCATGAGCAACATCTTCGTGCTCTCTTGCAACGGCTATCAGTACGGCCTGGTTGTGAATGCCTTCAAGTGCATTTTCGGCCCATCTGTGCTCGAGTTTTCGGGACCATGCATGTTATTCGAGGGTAAGCGCACTATCTCCCTCACGTCAAAACCATCCAGGATTATCCCCATCCTACAACACTACGCCAATTATGGGATTTCCTGGGAATTCTGGATTTTTACTGGCGCTTTATACCGCACTGGTGGCGGACTGCTTCGCCCATCTCACCGACCTCCTTTAGTCAACCGAATGTCGCTTCTTTACCATTTCATGGTTATCAGAATCCCAGCCGCCTTTGCTGCTTGGCAGCAGCAAAGGCGGCCTGGACGCGTGAGGAAGCCCCGCGCTTGTTCACTCGCGCAGCAACGCCCTTACCCAGTTTATCGCAGAAATTCCAGAGAGGACGTCGTAGCCATCTTACAGAAGTGCATTAACTCTCAGAGGATACCCCTGTCTCTTTACTCTAGGCAGCTACTTTCTGTTAAACCCCGCTACACCATACTCGGCCAGCAGCTACTTACTTTTCACGTACTTTCAGAATTTTCTGGGGTGATGCCCGCTTTGCGTACTGACCTACCACAAGCCAAGGGCTTATATGTCCTGCATCAGCTCATGAAAGTTCGCATCCCGTGAACGCCACAGTTGATATTTCGGAATTCACAACTTACAGCCGCCACGTGGGAACTGTCGACATCGCCGCGCACGCTCTTTCTTGTATAGCCACAGTTGACTCTCCATCAACAACCACCCACTGGGGTGTCTTCTACTCCGTGCAACAAACTGACGAAGCATTCAGCGCTTTTCAGGAGAACCAGCGTTCTCTCCGACTGTGACTTGCACCCGATCTACCCTCCTCTGAGCCCCTGAGGTGCGATGTCGCAGCAGGATGCGCATCCCTTTTGTTTCGCCTCAGTAACGTAGAACCGTTTTTTAAATGCGATAGCATTTCTTAGTCGAGCCATATCAGGCGTACGTCCGTGTCCGCATCTCTCCGCTCTCACTCCCTCTCCCATAGCAACAGCTGCGGGCGCGCGCGCTTATCCTCGCCCCTAGCAACCGGAGCAGGTGGTGCGGCCGGAGTAGCGGAGAGTGAGTGGAGAGGAGGAACGCGCTCTGGCGTGTGAGGGCGCTCGCATCGCGGGAGCTCGGCGGAGCTCCCGCGTGTGTGGAAAGAGTGTAGGAGAGGGTAGGTGCAGTGTTTCGCCGCTCCTTCTCTCGCCGTTTGCTCTCTCTCCTCCCTGCGCCCCACTCTCCCGTTCGCTCGCTCGCACGTATATATAAATGGAGTGAAGCGCGCGCCTCTGTCGACCGTTCGCTGGCTGGGCGCCTCTCAAGGCGATGGTGTACTGTCGGCGCAAGAATTGCATTCGCATTTGCTCACGATTCCCTTCGGGGAGGTGGGGCCAACTTTTTTTTTTTTGTTGCCTACACTTCTGTGACCCACGCGTTCCGGTTACTCAGCGTCTTCTCAACCAGTGCTGTGTCTTGGCCGAAACTAACGCAGATGCACCGTTGGATGCATGCATGTCGGTCATGTCATATGACTAAGGTCACCCGCCATAACAAGGCGGCTGTCTCTGTTTTTCTTCCACCCGGCCACCATTTCGACCACGTCCATCTTGTCATTGAGCGCCTTCTACTCGCGTCTTAATGCTACCGTCACATACTCACCATGGTCAATCGTATAATGCACTCAACGGAAGCTATTCAAATTATTTGCGTCACCACTGAGACAGTATCCCGCGCTTTCATTGCTACGTGCGCATATCGCTTTCGCTTTCCTTGCACCGTGAAACAGGCTATGGACATCAGTTTGAATCCCCTCTGTTTACTTATCCTAGCCGCACTCTCGGCGCTAGACGTCGGTGCAATTATGCATACCATCCCGGTGCCGACAGCATGGTTGAAGGCCTTCATCGACAACCGAAGACCACCCCGGCTGCCCGCCTTAATTGTCCAACGTGGCTTGACGCCTTACCCCTCGTGCTCCTGGGCTTACTGGCCGCCCTATGGGCTGCTCAGGAGCAGAGCTGGTGTACGGCAGCTCTCTGAGGTTCACCAGAGACTTTTTTACGTCAGCGCAGCTACCATCCCAGCCACAAGGAATCGTACAACGCTTTCTTGACTGTGCTCAAGACATATGACCTACTCCACCCCAACCTTCCCTCCACAGAGCCGTCTTTCTGCACCCTGACAGGCTCAGTTCCATGAGTTTTGAACTCACATGGCAAGTTAAACGGCGCAGTCGAACAACTTCTAGCCGAAGCTCAGCGTCCTCAATGGCACTCTCAGAAATACTACAGTTCCTAGAAAAAAAACATATAGTGTGCGGAGAGCGCGCATTCCGTACGAGACCGTGTCCCCGCAAGTGATGACTAAACGGAGATGCCGCAAGCGGCGCTGCGTGTCGAGTGAGTGCATGAACTCGCGAAGCTCCTGTCGTCCCACTGCTGCCGGAGCCTCGCCCAGTGTAAGCAGATGTGTGTTTGACAGCTATCCTCTGTTGTATTGTGAGGTTCGACGACGCCAAATGTGGGCATCAGCATCCCGAGATGTTAAAGGCTGAGCGGCAATGCAAGGAAAGGACTTCTTTTATGTCACTGTGCCGAAGCGGTTATCGGTCGAACGAGGAAAATGTGTCTTTGTTCACCGCACCGATGGACCCAGCACGGCTTGCAGAATGGGAAAGTAGGATCAGGAGGGCAGACAGAAGGCTGACGCCGAAGGCTGTCGTGTGCGAAAGACATTTTGAGAGTGACTGCATCGAACGATCTTTTCATATTACGGTGAACGGTGTCGTGAACGAAATCGCCCGAGAGAAGCCACGCCTAAGGCCCGATGCTGTCGTTACAGTGATCGCAAATTACCCAACACATCTTGTACCTAATATAAGGCGGTGAAAAGGAAAGTACGAAATTTTTGCGACCAAGGACCAGCACCTACACAACGGAAGCGAAATGTCATGCTGGCCGACCCGTTGTTGTGCTCTGCAGTCAACGATGGCGAGACGCGCGCTTACTCTTATTGCGTCGCGAATGGAGGTTCATCGGAAGAACTCCAGCGTGCCAAGTGCGTATTCTCTAGGACCTGGTTTGTTCTGTTGTTGTGTTGATTGTTGTGTATAAAAAGTACTTTACGTATGATGCCTGCAGTAAGTGCTACTCTCTGGAAATGTTGTTTTTTATCATTTTTGTTGCCTCCAGATAACCTTAGACCTAATTCAAACACTTGCCAGTTACGAAACTCATTGGGCAGAGAATTTCTAAAATGCTGTAAAATACAGCTTTGACAGAAGAAGCTTGTTTAGTCAGGGCGCAAATTGAGAAACTGGTTGTCTTCTTTTAGGCATACTAGCGTTTTAATGATACGTTGTACAGTGTCTCATTTATTGATATTACACTGAGCTATCTGATAAGTGGGTCAGTGGAATTGCGAGGAAGCTTTTGGAATGATTCAGGTATAACAAATTTTGCACTATTGTTGCAGTGCGACTTAGGATTTAATAAGAAAATTTAAAGCAGCGGATATAAAAATTTTGGTTTTTGATGCCCTTCACTGTGAAGCACACCTTCTCGAAGATTTTCAACGGCAATATTATTACCATAGGTCGTGTCATTATAGCAGTTTTGTATAGTTATAAATTGTTGTGTACTTTTTCATGGTGTAATAGGTGAAATTCTCACTAGGTTGTTAATTATTGGTCTTCTAGAAGGACAGCCCCTTTAGATACATTTTCATATATCAATCTTTATCTAAAACAAATCAGAGTATCGCTTTAAATGGCACAGTCATAGATTTCCCCGATTTCAACGTCAGATTCCCAGCGCAACAAGGTACCTCAGAGTCTCACATCTGGCGCTAGTGTCAGGTTATCGATTGGCATTGTTGTCATTCTTTGTTTTTACTCGAATTCTACGGAATTCCGGCCATGAGGTAAGTAACGGTTTTTGGGGCCTTCTATGATAATTCTCGCTCTCAAGAACTAAGGAAATTTTCAAGTAAGTTTGGTGGGTACAGTCAAGGGTTTTTTTACTTGTGTGCGGGTGGTAGCAGATGGTAAGGTTTATCACGAAATGATCTACATATGGTATTGCAAAGAACAGGCAGCGTGAAAGTACTCGAGTTGCTCTTATATGACAAAGCGTCTTGTAAGGAACTCTTCGAAAATACGGAAAAGTAAGAGTTGGCCTCCCGCTGCTTGGCTTACTGAAAGCTTCGCAGCGCTTGCGCAGTGCGTGGATTGAACGCAGATACACCCACCCGCGGAGCAGCTCACCAAGCGCGCGCCGCCGCAAATCATCAGTGGCCGGGCCATCTCCTAGCCTGCGCTCCGCACACTAGCCAGTATATTTCTAGTCACTATAGAACTGCTACTCTCCTATGGAACAGCTGCGAAGACACCGTCCGCTTGGACCAACATAAGCTGGCTTAGATGGAGGCTATAAAGCAAAAACTGTCGCACCAGTCTACGCGGGAGCTCAGTAGCGTTCTCTCTTAGCTACTTGTACAACCAATAGCGCGCGCACCCGCGTGAAAATAGACTACTTCGCTGAGCTGTGGCACGTGAAGAAACGGCTGGTGTTCTTTGGTTGGCCCCGATTAATCACCACCGGTTTCGTTCTTTAAACCCTGCAGTATGAGCATACAAGGAGAAAGGGCAAAGCATGGCATAGCCTTGCTTTGCCACGTTTTGCCAAAGCAAGGACAAGGAAAACCGTAGGCAAGCGTGGCCTAACCGCCACAGAAAGTGGGTGTTTGCGAATCAGATATTAGCATCGGACTAATTATTTCTCACCTCGCTGTTGCTCCTGCTTTCACTCCTTGCCCTCACGTCATTCCTTCTCATCCCCGCTTTTGTCTCCAACCGCCTTGCTATAAAATGCTATGCATGGCTAAAATGTGCTTCACACACGCCCACTTGTTCTGCTCACTGTGCCATGCTTGGCTCTGTAATGCATTGTCCATGCTTTGGCAAAAAGAATGGCGTAGCCTTCCTTTGCCATGCTGTAAAATTGACAGATAGCTTGTGCATCAGGCCCAATCACCCGCTACGGCTTTTACGCGCGTGTAACTTTTCCAGAATTGTTGGAAATCACAATAAACACATTCAACCGTGAACTACTCCGATAATGCTGCGAACACTACAGATCGGCCTCTACGCATATCACTGAAAAGCTTCATTACGAGTGATTCGTAGCCGTAAAATATTTTACCATACATGAATACTAGCGTATTGCCTGGATCATAGTTGGTCTTCGCAGACGTTTCAAGAGCATCATCCTTTCCTTGTCTTCGAATGGTGATTTAGGACGTCCTAGAGTCTCGGAATCAGCGCTTGCTTTTTTACTGTAGGCAGTACTAAAATCATTCTTGTTCTTTCAACAGATACATATAGGATGCCGTGTCTGAGTGCTCACAACCAGCAGTGTTCAATTCATCTATGAAGAATGGGGAAGAGTGTCTTGTAAGTTGTTCCTAAACAATTTCCAGTTATGCATAATAAAGGCAGCCAGAAACACTTTTCGGGACCTTTAACAAATGAATCGCACATTGCTGAAGTGCTTATTGTGGCCTGTGGCGTCGCTGCGTGCATCAGTGAGCTCGTTAGGGACATCAGCGCCACTCTCCTGCTCAGTTAGACGCTCAGTGAATAGAACGCTTTCCGCTGTCAACCATCGACGCGCACTGTGTATCTGCGGAACAGCTCACACAACGTCCGACATGGTGGCCGGAGACCCGACAAAATGGTCCTAGCCCCTTCGCCCTGACCAGAAGCCTTCGCCGGCCAACTACGCACCCACGCAGCCTGGCCATGGCTATTTCGGAAATAGGAACTGTCACATCCTTGCTGCCAGCACGGAAGCGGATACGATCCAAGATTTTGGATAGCTTCGAAACTTTGGGAGAGCGAGTACAAGCTCTGCGCCACTGCCACTGGATTCTCGTGTAGGCCTAAATAAGCTCAAGTGGCAATATTTCTCCTCGTAATCGAAAAAAAATCACAGCATATCCACGAGGTGAATGATGAGTAGTGGGCGAAGCTCCGAAGGGAAATTCGCCGCGATCATCATCATAAGAAAGAAATGAGGAACACTGTATTACAGTTCATCAACTTTTATTTCTTCTGTCCTTAAGATGGTTGGCCTACGATGTGCCTTCATTATGACGGATTTATGATCGGTGAAATAAAGAGCGATCGGCTCCTGTATTGGTTGCAGTGGAAAGATGGCAAATACTAGGTCTATGCATGTTCTTCTGACGTGGTATGTTTCATATGGTCATACGATATACATCTGAGTGCATATGTAGAAGCCATATGTTGCATAAGCCAATCATTTTCATTGATGTCCACGTTAAAGTCCCCAACTACTACAAATGGTGTGTCCTTCTTCTTGGCGCCGCTGCCGTGCCACCTCGGCATCTCTTGCCCGTACCGCCGGATCTTGACGGCGTCGACGACACGCTTCGGCCTCTCGTCCTCGCACGGCCGGTCCTTGACGGCGGCGACGCGCTGCCGCCGCCTTGCGCGCCCGCCGCTCCGCCGCCTTGTCTGCTGCCTCCATCCGTGACTCCAAGCGGCGAAAGACAAAGCGCGCCAAGAGCGAGCGCCTTAGAGTTACCCTATATGCTACATATATATACAGTAACTCTAGAGCGCCTAGATACACAACGCCATCTAGTGAGCCATTCATAAACTAGAAGTGGCTACATCGAGACCGAGAAAATTTTAGGATGGACTGACCCATTAAGGGGCTTCGCCCCTAAAAGAGATGGTGTATTTACCGCACGCTTAACCTTGAAGACGAAGCGGACAGTAACGACGTAGTCAACCTCGCGAAACATGACTTTGTTCAAACTCAGGGAGAGCATCTTGATGAATAGCTCACAGAACTTCGAACGCCGGTACTCAACTGCGAGTATTGGCAACACGAAGAAAAAATTGGCAGATCCCACGTGCAGTGGGAATCAACGAAATGCAAAGCACGCATAAGGAACGTCAAATGGATTTGCATTGTTGTCTCACTATACCGAGTTTGGTACATATGAAGTTAACGAAACGGCCGCAAGAGCACCAGGCCTGTGGCATGTAAACCATGCCGCTCATACACGCATGTCATGATTCTAACGTTATGAATTGTCATTTACGTTCCTCATGCGGTCGTGTTGTGCCACAGCAATTTTGTTATACATCCCTCCAAGGAAACGAGGGGCATGTAGATCATGCCGCTAATGAAATGCATATCACGATTTTCATGTTATGACCTGTCATTTATGATCGCCATGCAGTCCTGTTGTGCCAAACCAATTTTCGTATAAGCTCCGTGCAGTCGAGGTTTCCATGTGCGACATCAGCGCCAGAATGCACTGCCTGGCGGAGAGAAGAAGCAAATTTGGGCGGACTGTGACAGGAAAGCACGCGAACGTGATGCGCGCCTCCAAATCTATAGCAGCGGTGACCGCGCGTCCCACTTTCTTTCGTTTTATTTCCTTTGAGACGCGCGCTCCAAACCTGCGGCAAACTGTTCCAAAGGGCGACGCCGCGAGCGCTCGTGTACTTCGCAGTACGCCCGGAAAGCAGCGAAGAAATGCGCGCGTCGCTGTCGCCTTGGTTTCCACCGTGCACGCGCGTCTCATACGTGCGACCCAAGCGGCCAATATCAGCGATACTGAGCCGTCCGACGAGAGTTACGTAGCGCCCTCTGGTCAGTAGACGGAGCCCATACATCCCATTAACGAAACGGCAGTATAGCGCCAGGACCATGTCATGTAAATCATGCCGGTCATGACACGCGTGTCATGATTACAATGTTATGACCTGTCATTTACGTTCTACATGCTGTCGTGTTGTACCATAAAAATTTTGGTATACATCCAATTAACGAAACGCCTGGCATATAAATCATTCCGCCCATGACATGCATGTTATGCTTCTCATGTTATGACCTGTCATTTATGTTCGTCATGCAGTCATATTGTTGCATACCAATTTTCCTACACATCCCACGAACGAAACGGCCAAGAGAGCACCAAGACCGTGGCACGTCGATCATGTCGCTCATGACATGCATGTCATGATTTTCATGTTATGACCTGTCATTTACATTCGTGTTGCAGTCATTTTGTGGCGTGCCAATTATCGTATACATCCCGTTAATGAAATGCGGGGCATGTAAATCATGTCGGCCATGACATGCACATCATGATTTTCATGTTGTGACCTGTCAGTCATGTTCGCCATGCAGTCATGTTGTGGCATGCCAATTTTCGTTTCCATCCCATTAACGAAACGGCCAGGAGAGCACTGTTGCGTTTCAAGAAATGGCGTTGGTGAAGCGCGCCACAGCCTCGGGCATCGGGGCTGCGAGATGACCTTATGGGGAGCACGTGTTCCTTTCACGCCGAAGGTCGCGACCACCCAGCCCGAAAGCCCCGCCACGGTGGTCTAGTGGCTATGGTACTCGGCTACTGATCTGAGGGTCGCGGGATCGAATCCCGGCCGCGGCGGCTGCATTTCGATGGAGGCGAAATGTTGAGGCCCGTGTGCTGTGCGATGTCAGTGCACGTTAAAGAACCCCAGGTGGTCGAAATTTCCGGAGCCCTCCACTACGGCGTCTCTCATAATCAGAGCTGGTTTTGGGACGTTAAACCCCACATAACCAACCAACCGACCCAGCCCGAAACCACCTTGGTGTCGTTAGGAGACGGCGCGTAACGAGGATGAGTCGACTCTCTGGCCCCGAAACCACCTTGGTGTCGTTAGGAGACGGCGCGTAACGAGGATAAGTCGACTTTCTGGCCCACCGAAAAGATACCTGTTGTCGACTTGGGGGAGGACAACCTGGCACGCACGCTTCGACCCCTGCTGTGCTGCGGCTCCGAGGGAGCCTCTCCTCCGCCCGGCCGCCCCTCCTGTCTTGGAAGGGCCCTGGGAGATGGAGTAGAAGGCTGCGACGGATGAAAGGAGAGAGAGACGAGAGACGGAGATCGCACAGCCAGGGTCTCAGTGCCCAAGTTCGCTGTGCCGATAGTTGAAATGTAAATAAATGTTAAGTTTTCATTTTCAACTACTCGGAGTCGTGCCTTCATCAGCAAGCCAAACTTGATCACCTATACGAACGGCCCAAGCGCGACGCAACAAACTGGTAGGCAGCGGCGAGATCAAGAAGAGGCTGGCGGAAGACTGTCGACGGAAGAGCGACATCTGTGGATCAGGGATCAGCAGAGCTCCTCTTCGTGGCTCCGGGAGACACAACTGTCGCAGTAACGGCGTGGAGGCTGGAACGACACGGAGGAAGAGCAGCAGAAGGCGCAGTCCACACGATCTGGGTCGGCGGACCTGACAACCTGGCTCCGGGAGACACGGCCTTCGCAAGCTCGCAGTTCAGTGAGTGCTTGAGCGACTACGTTTTGCTGGACGATAAGGACAGGGTTCTGTATCGGGCAATTAGGTCTGACTAACCGCCACTGGGTGCGTGGTTAATTCAGGGAAACTCGTAGCCGGCTCTCGAAGGCATGGATATCACCTTGTTAAGAAAGGAAGAGCTTCTGCTGTTGGCAGCAGAGCTCGGAATGGATATAAACAGTAGGTTGAGGAAGCCCGAAATTCGCACTGCAATCGAAGAAGTGGGTTTCGAGGAGGACGAGCTCACAGATGCTTGGGAAAAGATATGTCGCGAGCGGAATGAAAGGGCGGAGGAGAAAGAGAAGCAGGAAAAGAGGGAACAAAGGCAGGCAGAAATTGAGCTCGAAAGAATAAAGCTAGAGCAGGCGAGATTGGCGCGCAGTGCGGACGCGGCGTCACCGCCTCCAGCGGAAAGTGTGAAAATGACAAACTTGCTTCAGCCGTACAAGACAGGCGATGACATCGGTCTCTACCTGGCTAATTTTGAACGGATTTGTGAGAAGTATTCATTTCACCGAGACACATGGCCAGAGCGGTTGCTTGCGTTGTTGCCGGGAGAAGCCTCGCAAGTCGTGGCCCGACTTAGCGCAACCGAGGAAGGCGAATACAGCTCAGTGAAATCGAACTTGCTCGCAGAATACAGGCTTTCAACGGAGGAATTTCGGAGGAGATTTCGCTAGGAAAGAAAAAAGGCTCACGAAAGATTTGTGGAGTTTGCGTGTAGCCTGAGGGACAATTTTTCGGAGTGGGTGAAAGGAACAGGGGCGGATAACTTCACTAAATTGGGAGATTTAATCTGCTTAGAGCAGTTCTATGAGATTTTGCCCGATAACGTGCGCCTTTGGGTTAGGGATCGACAGGAAGGTGTGTCTGTAAAGCGTGCCGCACAGCTTGCTGATGAGTATGTCGTAAGTCGAGGCCTTAGGACTCAGGTCTATGACGTGCACAATTATCAAAAGCCTTCCCCACGGCCACAAGCGTACCGTCGAGGACAGCAAAGAGCAGCTAAACGAGACGACGCTAATCAGAGTTCAGCTCGCTCTGAGGGCATAGTGAAAGCACCTGAAAGGGGTAGTAATAAACCCGCAAATCACTCGGAAGAGCTCGAAGCCAGAGTTCAGGTGACGTGTTTTAACTGCAAGGAAACAGGTCATTTCGCTCGAAACTGTTAAAAGAAAAGGCCCGTATTCGCTTGCGTAAGCAATCATCCAAGTAACACTGATCTACTGAAGCCATACATGACAGACCTCATGGTAAATGGGAAAGAATGTAAAGTGCTGAGGGACTCCGCGGCGACCATGGATGTCGTTCATCCGAGCTATGTAAAAACTGACGACTACTTATCCGAATGCGCGTGGATAAGGCAGGCCGTCAGCGAAGATACAGTGTGCTTACCTATGGCAAAGGTACAGATTGAGGGACCCTTCGGAGCTATCGAGACAGTGGCAGCAGTCTCCAAAGGGCTACCCGAGGGCTACCCTTACCTTTTCTCGAACAACTCAGAGTCGCTGCTAAATAAAAGGGGATGCACATTTGCTGAAGCTCAGGTTATGGCTTTGACAACGTCAAAAGCGCGTGCACTCGATCAACAGCTGCGTTACGACGATAGTGAAAGCGTCCAATCGAAAGATGAAGTAGCCAGCTCCGAAAACGTAGTTGCGCCAGAGGAGCAGAATCCCGAAAATCTGGAGGATTCTCGCGATAAGGAGCGACCAGTTGAGAAAAAGAAAAGGAAATCTAAAGGAAAAGATAACAGTGTTCAGGGAACGGTGTTAGCACCGACTGCGCCTAGCTACGAGCGCTTGCTGGGTGTTGATCGAGAAACGCTACGAGAGGCACAAAAGAACGACCCGACGTTAGGAGTTCTGAACAGCGGAAGCAGTGAAGGCGTGTCGTCGAAAAACATTTCTTTCGAAATGAGAAAGGGCGTCCTGTACCGTAAGTACCGAGATAGGCGAGGGCGATCTTACGATCAATTGGTGGTGCCGGCACCGTATCGCAGAGACATACTGAGCTTTTGTCATGATCACGCGTGGCCAGGACACCTAGGTATAAATAAAACGAAGAAAAGGCTGCTGCAGGAATTTTATTGGCCAGGGTGCTTCAGAGAGGTGGAGAATTTCGTGCGCACTTGTGATACTTGTCAGAGAACAGGCAAGTCTAACGACCGATGGAAAGCACCGATGGTAAAAGTGCCAATTATTTCTGAGCCTTTTCGCAGAGTGGCTGTGAACTTGGTGGGACCGCTGCCGAAAACAACGGCGGGAAACAGATACATTCTAACGTTGTTGTGTCCGGCGACTAAGTTTCCTGAGGCGGTACCAATGAGGAGGCAACTTCGGTAGAGGTAGTCGATGCACTGCTTTCCATTTTTTTCGCGCCTTGGTTTCCCGGCAGAGATGCAATCCGATCAAGGAACGGTGTTCACGAGCGCACTCACGACAACATTTCTCGAGGAGCGCGGCGTCAGGATTTTGCATAGCTCGGTATATCACCCGCAAAGTAACAGCGCGGAGAGGTGGCACGCCGCACTCAAGAAAGTTTTGAGAGCGGTTTGCCTCGGGAGGACTCGTTTGATAAAGCATCACGTCAAGCTGACAACAGAGGTTCCTTTTAGTTCGAAGGCTTACCGCTTGTCACCACGGCGGCTAGACATAATGAAGCCAGATGTTAGAAGGACGCTTCGCCTGGGGGTAATTAAGGAAGGATATAGTGAGTATTGCTCCCCCTTAATGCTAGTTGAAGTACCCGGGAAAGATCCACCGCCGTGAGTGGACTATCAAATGCTCAATGCCGTAACAAAGGGCCAAGTGTACCCCTTGCCTAATATAGAGGAGAGGGTCGAGCTCTTAAGCAAGGCTACGTTGATTTCAGAATACGGGAGAGAATTTATTATCCAGTGCGACGCCAGCAGCCGTGTTCTGGGTGTAATCCTGGCCCAAAAAAAATTCACAGCATATCCACGGGGTGAATGATGATGAGTGGGCGAAGCTCCGGAGTGAATCACCGGTAAACCGTTAATCTTCCGTGTAATTCGCCCAGTCGATCATCATGTAAAGACGTGAGAAACACTCTATTCGAACGCTGGGATCTCGCGTTTAAGGGGACGCTAGCACAAACGCGTTAGAAACATGCAGTACACTCTAGTAAGGGGGGAGAGGCCACAGCGTCTTACGCAGCCCCTTACACAGGCCGGAACGCGCACCGCGTTTGCCGACGCCATCACATGACTGCTGAAAGAGTATAAGGCGGAGGGGCCACAGTGTCTTACACCAGCTTCTTACACGCGCCGTAACGCGCTAGCACAAACCCATCATCATCGTTAGAAACGGACAGTCTTTCGCTCTCTCTCTCTTTCTGTCTTTCTCACACAAGACAGCAGATGGAAGAGTGAGAGAGCTCGCGCGCCGGGAGGAACGCGCCGAGGGCGAGCGCGAGCCTCCCGGCGCGTGAGCTATCGAGCGCAATCCTAGAACGAGGTGGTTACGACTACAAGGGACGAACGACCCACGCCATAAGGAGCTTCGCCCCTAATAAACGATAGTGGTGAAGAGCATCCCGTGCTCCATCTCAGCAGGAAATTGACCACACGGGAAGAAGCCTTCTGCACATCTGAAAAGGAGTGTTTGTGTATAGTGTGGGCAATCTAAATATTAGGATGCTATATTCAATTCACGAAATTCACGGTCGAGAGTGACCATTGCTCTCTTTCATGGCTGAACCGAATGTCGAGCTACAACGGGAGGCTGCTAAGATTGAGCCTCATTTTGCAGGAATATAAAGTTGAGGTGAAGTATTGAAAAGGGAGCCAGAAAAAGAACGCGGACGGACTTAGCCGGGGATTTCAGTAACCGAACAGAGGTTTCCATTTTTTTCTTGTTGCTTTAAGAAAACTTGTTCTATTCGGTCCGCTGCCCAGGAAAACGTCACCTGGTATTTGTTTTCCAACCTTACGAGAGCTGGCCACGACTGAGATAAGAAAAAGTAGCAGAGAGAGAGGCAGAATTGTGTAAAGCCTTGTATAGAACTTTAGTGTCCGGCGGACGTGTCGCTTGGGCACGCCCACCGCGGTGAATGTGTTGTGCTTGTGTTTTGTGCTGAGACAGCTCCCAGCTGCAAAGTGTTCTGATTCATCGCACCAAGAAAGAATCTCGACGCTTCGGGCGACCAGACAGCTGGCCACCCTTAGGTCGGATCTCCCGGCGGCGGAGGAGTTTGTTGCGTTTCAAGAAAAGGCGTCGGTGAAGCGCGCCATAGCCGCGGGCATCGGGGCTGCGAGATGACCTTATGGGGAGCACGTTTTCCTTTCACGCCCAAGGTCGCGACCACCCAGCCCGAAACCACCTTGGTGTCGTTAGGAGACGGCGCGTAACGAGGATGAGTCGACTCTCTGGCCCCGAAACCACCTTGGTGTCGTTAGGAGGCGGCGCGTAACGAGGATGAGTCGACTTTCTGGCCCATCGAAAAGATACCTGTTGTCGACTTGGGGGAGGACAACCTGGCACGCACGCTTCGACCCCTGCTGTGCTGCGGCTCCGAGGGAGCCTCTCCTCCGCCCGGCCGCCCCTCCTGTCTTGGAATGGCCCTGGGAGATGGAGTAGAAGGCTGCGACGGATGAAAGGAGAGAGAGACGAGAGACGGAGATCGCACAGCCAGGGTCTCAGTGCCCGAGTTCGCTGTGCCGATAGTTGAAATGTAAATAAATGTTAAGTTTTCATACTACTCGGAGTCGTGCCTTCATCAGCAAGCCAAACTTGATCACCTATACGAACGGCCCAAGCGCGACGCAACAGCACCAAGACCATCGCTTGTAAATCATGTCACTCATGACATGCATGTCATGATTTTCATGTTATGACCTATTTTCATGTTACGATCTTTCATGTTATGACCTGCGTTCGCCATGCAGTCATATTGTGGCATACCAATTTTTGTATACATCCCATTAACGAGACGACCAGGAGAGCACCAAGACTGTGACATGTAATTCATGCTGCTCATGACACGGATGTCATGATTTTCATGTTATGACCTGCCATTTATGTTCGTCAGGCAGTCATGTTGTGCCATACAAATTTTCTCATACATCCCATTAGAGAAACGGCCAGGAGAGCACTGAGACCGTGGCACGTAAATCATGCCAGTCATGACATGCATATCATGATTTTCATGTTATGACCTGCCATTTATGTTCGTCATGTAGTCATGATGTGGCATACCAATTTTTGCAAACATCCGATTAGCGAAACTGTAACATAAATATGGCGCAGGAGAGCACAAAATCAGGAGAAATAGGGCCAGGAGAGCACAAAATCTTAGGCGGCTAGACAGATAGACAGATACGCTCAAACTCGCCGAAGTTCGCTAAGAAATGCTTCGCATTTAAAATTTTGAAGAGTCGCATCATCCTGGGCATAAAACACGAGCGTCTGCAAAGCCAGTTAATCAACGATAACCCCTACCACCTCAAGCTCGTCTAAATTTGCCCTACGAGGGAAAGAAGCAAGGAGTGAGTTGAAGAAATACAGACAACAACCCAAGGAAGTCACAAGAACGCCGGCAAGGGTCCGGACTGCCCTGAAGGTGTCAATCTAGTTCCAAAGAACAAAATATGCAGGAAATGTGGATACGCGTTCCAAAAGCATAATAAAACTGCTTCTTGGGCTAGTTGGTTCATTATAAAAGTGCCAATTGCTTACAGGGCGCAAATTGAACAAACAAAAGAGAGGGACACACAGACACACACAAAGCGCCACTGCCAACTGATTTATTCAGGACAGAAGAAAGGGGTGTCTATTTATACTAAAGCACATGCGCAACACAGGGCAATGATACTACAAAGCAAGTATGCCAATCATTTCAAATGCATGCGGAACAGATGCATCTCAGCATCAAACAACGATATGGAGGTATCACGCACTTATCTCCTTTCATTTTTATGAAGTGAGCTTCCAAAAGTTCTCTAGCCGTTTTATTAGTGCTCCTACCAAGTATGGCGACGCGCCTAAAATGCGGTTCACACGCACAGGCTCTACAATGCACGCTAAGATGCGCACAGTCCATCTTATTTAATCTGTTCAAGTGCTCTCTCAGTCGAACGTTCAGGCACCTGCCAGTTTGGCCCACATATGACTTTCCACAACTTAGGGGAATTTCATAAACTACCCCAACTGCACAGCGCCCAAAAGGATCAGTGTGCCCAGCCGCTGGTAAGAAATGAAAGCAGTGCAGGAAATGCGACCGCTTTGCTAACGTCTGCCGGTCAAGGAAGACGAGCAAGGGGAATGCGGCACGGACGAAGGTTCGGAAAGTTGACAGTCTAGAACCCGAAGAAAGCTACCTTCTTTATGCCGTCTCGCCGACGCACACGCGAGCTAGTGCAGTTTGGATGGCAGGCCCGTGCTGTGCAAATTGGACATGTGAGCAAACTGTTCAGCTGTTTTGCTCAGCCAACTCAGAGCAGTAACGAGCATGCAACCGGAAGCAGGCAATAGGTTACTTGAACACGTTTTTCGGGCAGAAGCAAATAGCACTTGGAAAAGTGACTCTACGAACGACAAGGAAACACGGAGCGGCTCAGGCACATTTTTTTTTCGTTGTACAAGACCTCTCAGCGCAGAACTGTCACAGAGACCAGGACTAACTAGCAGGTGGGCACAGTCACAACAAGAGACGAAGGCCAACTTTATGAAGTGGCAAGACCATTTGCAGATACACTCGAAGACGTCGGTGAGCTCCGTGGTGTGGTGCATGACATTAACTTACGCAAGGGAATTTCAAGGCGTAATCATGCCTGCCCACAGGATTGCACTAGTTCTCCGTCAAAAAATCAAGCGCGAACTCCATAGAATGGAAGCAAATGGAGTTATAGCGCCTGCCACCGAACCGACTTAGTGAAAGAGTGGTAGTTGTGGTTAAGAAAGACAAAATAAGGATATGCTTGGATCCTGTGGACCTTAACAACGCACTTAAAATAGAGCACCACCGCATGCCGACTCTTGCGGATGTCGTGACAAAGGTGGAGTCCGTGTAGAACTTCTCTACATTCGACGCTGCCAGCGGATTTTGGCAAATCTGGCTTCACAAGCCTAGCTCATACTTATGTACCTTGAGCGCGCCGCATGGAAGATGCATATTCTTACCGATGTAATTTCGAATTTCCACAGCACCGAAAGTTTTCCAGGAAGTACGGCAAGGTCATGATGGCTTCGAAGTAGTCGTGGATGACATACTAGTATGGGGTTCAACTAAGAAGGAGCATGGTAGGCGTCTGCAAAATATTTTTCAATGTTGTCAAGAGGCAAATCTTAAGCTAAATGAGGCCAAGTGACACTTCAATAAAACGCAGGTACGCTACCTAAGATTCAGTCTGACCGTCCAAGGAGTCTCGATTGGAGTCTCCCGAAAAGGAGTCCAAGGAGTCTCCCGAAAAGAGGAGCAGCAATCCTCGCAGATCAAGTCCCAGAGAACTTTAAGCAAATCAAGACATTCCTGGGAATGGGAAATTTTGTCGCAAGATTTCTCCCAAACATGTTAGAGATAAGTGCAACACTGCGTGATTTAGTGAAGAAGCATGACGCATGGGTGTTGACAGATGTGCAGCAACAAAGCTTTGAAGGCCTGCGGGCATCCTTGTCACAAGCACCGGTCCTGGCATGCCACAAGACACTCTCCCTCGCTCTACAAGTAGACGCCAGCCAGCACGGAATAGGAGCAGTCATCCTGCAGAACGAACACCCCTTGGCTTACTCCTCTCGCTCGTTAACAGAAGCTCAAGAGAAGTATGGGCAAACTGAAAAGAGGATGTCGCCCATTTTTTTATTTATTTATTTACTTGTTTACTTTCTTGTGTGTTCGTTTACTTATTTATTTATTTATTTATTACTTTACCCATAGCACCTTTCGGCATTAAAGCGGCGGGAGAACAATAATAACATATACAACCAAGAACCAAAAGTAGGTAAATGAATAAATGTGCAGTAGCAAGAAGCCAAATGCACAAAAACAGAAACATTTTTAGTACGAAAAGCACACAAGCAACTACACCATTCTACATGAATGCACTCAATTTCAAGACTATGTATTTGCACTGCCGTGTGTTTTTGGTGGAAAGTGATCACCGACCACTCGAGGCGATGTTCAGTAAAGCACTCCACCGATGTCGACTTCGTCTGCAAAGAATCCGCCTGACGCTCCAGAAGTATCCGCTTCGGATAACATATAGACCAGAAAACGATATATTTATAACACATGCCTTGTCTCGATTTCCGTGAAAAGAAAAGGTGCCAGAAGAACTGTTCCGAGCAAATGTTTTTCAAGAATTTTCAGTCTTCCCTGAAAACTTGTAGCAGATCAAGCGCGAAAGTAGTCGACATAACAATCTTTTTATCCTGAAGCAACATGTGAGTACAACGTGGCCAGAGGACAAAAAGTGAATTCCTGAACAAATCCAAGCTTACTGGCCCTACCATGACGAGATTCATGTCGAAGAAAATTTCCTCTTTTGATCCAACCGATTGATTATTCCCAGTAGCACGAGGCGTGATGTCCTAGACAAGGTGAACGCAGCCCATGGAGGCGTGCAAGAGATGAAGCAACATGCCAGAGATCATCGAGAGTTGAGCCAGTTGGTGAATAATTTGTGAAGAAAAGCCAGCTGAAAAGACACGGACACAGAAGGCGCACAGGACGAAGCTAGTGCAGCTTTGTCCTGTGCGCTTTGTTCTGTGTCTGTGTGCTTTTAGCTGGTTTTTCTTCAAAAATTTCGCCAGAGATGTTATGTTTGGTCCTGATATGTCAGCAGGCATTCAAGAGATAGCTGATCGTTGTCCACTCTTCAGACAACATAAGCCCAGGAACCAACGATTACCACCTACCCTAGCAAACTGTTGGCATTGATGTTTTCTACCTCGAGGGAGAGGAATATAAGATCTTTGTTAACTTATACTCGTTTTATTTTGAGATTCGACGCTTGAAGCACACAAATGCTGAAGCCATCAATAAATTCTGCCAAAAAGTCTTGGTTACGCAAGGCCTCGCAAGCTTATTAGCTTCAATGGGCCACTGTTCACCAGCCACAAGTTTGCTGAATACACAGAGAAGTATGATACCTAACACACAACATCAAGTCCGCGTTCACGTTCCATAGCGATGGCGGAACGAGCCATCCAAGTTGCAAAGAAACTTCTCAGCGAGACAGCCTACGGTACCGCAGTGTTCTACAATACCCTACTAGGATAGAGAAATAGCCCACGAGACAAGCTCCCCAGATCCCCACTTCAGAGCCTGATTAGACGAACAAGGACACAGCTACCTGTGCACACCAAGCATCTAGAGGCTAAGACAGTACCGCCCAAGCAGTTGACTGCAAGACTGAAGGAGATCCGTCAGCGACAAAAGACGTACTATAGCACAGCTACAAGGGACAACCAGAGTAGATGTGACCAGTGGCGTCGCTACGTGCGTCACCGACCTCGCTAGTGACATTAGCGCCATTTCCCTACTCGGTTAGACGCTCAGTGAAAACAAAGCGCTTTTCGCTGTAGACCATCGACGAATACTGCGTATCTGCGCGCTAGCTCGCACAGCCTCCCACACTTACGATTATAATGACACCAATACCAGCTCTCTGGGTAAAGCATGTAATTCACTTCAAGGTTTCATAATATGTGCATCAGGGAAGATAGATGCGACTCAGCCGAAACCGTTCAACTGTCCTGCCCGTGAGCTGGGAATGAGCACGTGATGATTAGATTTCGCCATAAGGGAGCACGGAACGGTCATGCGACGTCAAGAGTACCGAAGGTATGGACCGTTTCCAGCCAAAGATACCGCCATATTCTTGATGACGTAGAGTACATGCGCCTTGAGGTAGTCCCAGTATGATCAAGCATAGATTAAGTCAACTTGATCGGAAAGCCAAGCAACACTTCCCTCCTCAGAGACAATCTTGTTAGCACTTTTGAGCAAGCGTGTGGAACGAACACTAAAACACATTTTCTTTAAAGCAATGGCTTAAGGGTGCAACCTAACAAGCCATTTGTTGGTAAGCAGTATTCATTCACCCCCTTTTCATTTGAAATGTTATGCTTTGACATGGCGTGGTTCTTTCTGCCCAAACAGGTCAAAATTAATTGTCCTGCACAGTTATTTTTATATGCGTCATGTTAAGCTGCGTTAACTCCGACTAAGAAAGTTAGCCGCAGTTTGTGTTTCCGTTTTATGTGGAATGTTGTGAATTTCTCTGCTCAACGTAGTGCCAGGAAGTAGAAACGCTGCAAGAAAACGTGAACTCAGCCAAAATTAAACGAGACTGAACTAGATGGCTACATCATCTTCCAATAAATTTGATCATGGGAGTAGTCGTTCCTTTTATGTAAATGCACTGCAAATTTACGTCTCACGTGACACAAAGTGCAGCATGGTGGATACATATTTATAAGTTTTATGGCCTTAAATTTACGCGTATCCATTCATAAAGGCAGTAATTTATGTGCCCCCCTTAACAATGCCGCTAGCGCATTGATTACCCAATAAGTACGATATATTTAACCATGCTTCTCTTGCACAGTAGTTTTGAGCTTAATTCGTGTGTTCCTCTAAACGCCTGCTCTGCATTTATATTAGCGGGTACCTCACAACCTTTTTCTCTGCTTTTCAGGCTGTTCTTCTACAAGCGACAAAAGTAATGACATATGACTCCAGACACGTTTGTTTATTAGGCCTATGTAACCACGAGGCACATTGCATTCCGTCAGGCCTAGCTATCGAATGCAGGAGGCCTGTTTGCCCGCGATAACATTGTGAAGTTACTCAGGAGTGTCTGCAACTCTATCATAGAAGTACCTCTAATAATAAATGCATATTTCATCAAGTGTCTTCATTCTTGAAAGCGAGAATAGCACGTTTCGCATAAGCATATTCGTAATGATGTGCCATGATCTTGTACGGGTTCCCACATTCCTAGTACTTGCGTGTTAGCGAGCACTCCAGGCGATTATACTAATTGCAAAGGCAATGTGTGACCCAAACTTCTGAAATGTGACGTAAGTGGTATCGCAATTGTGGTACGTATTTTGTCGCAGTGGTGATGTGCATGACATCAACCGACAAATTATCTGCCGCGTGAGGACACAAGCAATGTTATGCTGAAAACAAAGCAAGCGATGATACAGAGCGTCAACAGTGCACAAACATGCACTGCAATTAAGCTGACCGATGTTTTCAGCTGGCTTTGCATTTTCTGCTCACCGGTGTTCTTCACGACGATCAATGCATTGCAGTTGATTTCGGCTCTGTCCTGAAAATTCCGTTGCCTTTTTCGTTGCCGTGTGTGTGTGTGTGTGTGTGTGTGTGTGTGTGTGTGTGTGTGTGTGTGTGTGTGTGTGTGTGTGTGTGTGTGAGAGAGAGAGAGAGAGAGAGAGAACGCTGAACGCATTGAGCTTTAGAAGTGTTGTATGTTGGCTTAGTAAGTGTTCAGACATGGAAATGATCGTAAATCTGTGCAACTAGACGACACAGAAAAAGAGACAGCACAACACAGGGGCAAACTAGTAACAGATTTCATTTAACGCAGGTGATAGGTGACCTTCGCTTTGGTACGCGTGCGCAGCTTGGGGAGACATACGTATATACACTGTCTTCAGTAAAATCCCTTCTTTGTTTCCGCCTGTCTAGTCATGCCTCTTTCCTTTTGTGTCGTGTTGTTGTCCGTATTCCCGATGGTTTCCATGCTCAGCTGAGCTCTTGTGGCGGGGACACTTTTGTGTGACCTGTCTTTTCGAGGAGTCTTCCAAAGGTGTCGGCAAATACGCTACTCCTCAAAGGCCTGTCAGCACCGAGAAGGCACCCTCGCCCCCCCCCCCCCCTCCGCTGGCTCGAAGTGGACACGCAGAGGGGGTGAATTTGTCTCCCACTTGGAGTGACCGCGAACGTCGGTGCGACGAAATTTTTTTTCTTTTTTCTTTCTTATTATTTTTTTTGCTGCCCTTACATTACATTCTTGTCTCACTTTCGGTTTGGCTAGCTCAGAAAACGACAAGCCGCCGGACACAAAGACAGCGTTTGCAAGCGGGTAAGCAAATACGGCCGCGTGAGCGCACAGAACTGCGGCGCACTTCCGCACGACCTACAATTTGTGCTCCTATTCTTCGCCTGCAGCACGTCCTGAGCGGTGTCGTCTTCGTCTTCGTAATCGTCATCGTCGGGTGGTACCGCTTTTTTGAGGCCTGGTATTGTAGTCTGTCTACTAAATCAAGCGCGGCATAATGGGCATAGGTGGTTATAACGTCATCATTGCTAGCTGCACTGCTTGAAGCTCGTCTACCATGGGGAGGTTGCGGAAGTAGTTGTCCCTGTGGGTCCCCTTCCGTTTTGTCGATGTCGCGAGGTGCGCCGTATGGCGCAAGATACTGTACGCGAACTTCAGTATTTATTAAAATTGCCTTAGGATCTATATTCTCCGTTGAAATTTGCGAGATCGCATGTACGTCTCTGCGGAAAGCGACACCACAGGCTATCTAAGTTGCAAAATATTGGTCTCAGTGGCCCTTTGACACTTCAACATTACCGACAGGGCCTTAATCCAATCTTTTACGACGATTCGCAGATTAAAACTCCGCATTTTAGTGTAATCTTTGCTGCCATGCCCACTGAGGCTTTCAGGTCTACTGGTGAAAAAACACCTGATACATTTAGGTGCATATATACACAACACCGCGCATGCAGGGTTAGGCAAAATAAAAGAAAATATTTTATCCTTGACTCTGCTTCACGTTGCAAAGCTGTAAAGAAACACGATGTCTTTGTGATGTATGAGCTATAACCGCTGCATTTGACTGCTGATCTGTTGATATATTCATTATAGCTGATAAATGTGACCGTGCTCGAAGGCCCACGGCCACATACAACCCCGCTGGAAATGCGCGACCGCACTAGGAGTGCGTGACCTGCTCGTACGCACGCCGCATATCGAGGCCGTTCGGGGTGGAAGCTCAAGCGTAGGCTAAGTTTTTTTTTAACTGAGAACCCAAAATTGTGTGAATAAGACACCATGAGATAACGAATAATTCGGGTGAGCACAAGCTCGTGCAACCTGGATCACCCACACGAAATTTAAAGAGAAGGTATGCGTATTATTCAGTGTTCTATGGCAGCGAACATGTTCCCTAAATCTGTGTTCTGTTAGGCAGTCTAATCTCAGAACTGTGTACATCCTAAGTCAATACGCTTAACCTATCGCTCCCTCAAGAATAACCACTCAGCGTTTCATTTTTTTATCGCAGTCAGACTTCCATAAGAAATTTTTTATTGCCCAATAGTAAAGATACAAGCCACACGACCAATCCCATGTATTATTCTAACTGGAGAACACCCCAAGTGCGCACTCTAGGATGATGTATACGCTGAATACATTTTGCCTTCAGAAGAGCCAGACGAGAAAGTCGAGTGTTGATGAGACGTGGGTATCCCATTTGCTACAGTAAGCACGCTACTGCCGCTAAATTGTAGAAATGCGCGATTTAAGCTCAGGCCTCGCCACAGGGCTTCGGATGGAGGTTCGGGGGCTCATCTCCTGGGTAGTTTGGAGGCAGGGCGCCAGCCGGTGGATATATGGGTGAGCCAGGATTAACGGGCCAGGACAGTACTTCGGGGCCTACCCGAGGCGAGGGAGCGGGTGTTCCGTGGCAGCGCTTGCAGCATTGCGGCCATTCTTTAGGAGACGACTCTGCCGCCTTCGGTTGCGGTTCCAGTGCGCAACTAGCTTCCTCCACGGGACACCTGCGAGAGAAAATGTAATGCTATCTCCACGCCGGGGGTGCGACAAGACACAGTATACGCCGCTTGATGAATTCTGTGAAACACGTTCCATAAACGTGAGCACAATTCAATTTTGGGAAATAACTTCTAAGTTAGGTTCAATAAAACACGAGCGTTTTCCATAATCGGAATGAGATGTTGTTCCCCTGCTATTCCAGTTTGTTACACTTCACAATGTAGCTGCTATGGTGAAAATTAATAAAACTAACGGTATTACTCGTGTTATTGCATAGAAAAGGGTCGACATCTCGTCAAATTAAAATATTTTCTAAACATATTTCTTTCTGCATTGCCTTTCGCATATATTACACATGAGGCCAAGAGCGTGGGCAGCGGACGGAAGGCAGGAACTTCTCCACCTCGTTTGTAACAGTGAACGCCAATGACAGGGACGGCTCTGGTGGGCCCCAAAAGGGCTCTGCTGTGCCGACCCCACAGGCACTGCAAATGTGGTCGAAGTGCACACAGCTTGATGCATTGTGTGTGTGTGTGTGTGTGTGTGTGTGTGTGTGTGTGTGTGTGTGTGTGTGTGTGTGTGTGTGTGTGTGTGTGTGTGTGTGTGTGTGTGTGTGTGTGTGTGTGTGTGTGTGTGTGTGTTTAAGCTCTAGAGCCAAAGAAACCGCATTACATTAGAACAGCTTCATTAGCTTAAACACAGCTTCGAGCCATGCCCCAGCTAGGCTTGTGGATTACCACAGTAGGCGAACTTCTCCAATTGACGTAAGGAAACAGCCGAGTCGATACACTAGGTGTTATCATCCTGCTCGTGTCAGTCCACCTGCACTGATCATCGGTACCAATGCTACAATCCTTTACGAAAACGCATTCCCTGTACCTGTGGCCAAATTGTGCTTTATTTGTTAGCTATCGCTTTGTCCATGCTGTCGTTTCTAACAGGTCTGCTTGTCGTTCTGGGGGGTATTCCGCTGATCCCTGCTCCAGTTTGTTTTCCATTATAGGCGGGGAGCGTCGCTGGCTTCTTCCGAAGTTGGCATGGCTTGCAAGCAGAAATATATCGTCGTACGGAGCGTGCGAGGACCGGGCCAATAAAAACGACGGCGTACGAGGTCGTAGGTGCGAGTAACGCCAAGGTGTCCCGCAGTTGGTGCGTCGTGAAGCTCATGAAGAACGGTGTAGCGAAGGTGGCGAGGAACAGCAAAGAGAAGTGAGCCGTCAAGATGAAAATTGCGGTGGTACAAGATGCCGTCCCTCAGGGCGAATCGCCGTAAGGACGGGGCGGAGGGGGGGGGGGGGGGCAGCGGGGTTAGAGTTTTGTCAATGAAGGTCCGCAAGGTAGCGTCATGACGTTGCTCGTTGTTCATGTCCATGAGTTGAGAGACAGAAAGGACACATGTTAAAGGGTTTGTATCGGCGCTGTCGGGCTTGTCAACAGGGTAACGGGACAAGCAGTCGGCGTCGCTGTGTAGGCGTCCTGATTTATGGACCACAGAATAGGAATACTCCTACAGGAGCAGAGGCCCGTCGCCCAAGCCTCCCCGTGGGATATTTTAAGGAAGAAACCCAACAGAGGGCGTGGTGGTCGATAACAACCGAAAAGGATCTGCCGTATAAGTATGGTGGGAATTTCACAACCGCCCACACAAGAGCGAGGCATTCTCGTTCTGTAATGGAGTAGTTTCGCTGCGCAGGTGACAAAAGACGGCTCGCGTAGGCAATGATACGGTCATGGCCATGTTGAACTTGTGCCAAGAGAGCACCGATGCCGTGCCACTAGCTCCGGTACGCAGCTGTGTGGGAGCTGAAGCATCAAAATGGCCGAGGATAGGTGGGGTGGTGAGAATAGTCGTGAGAAGAGACAAGGAGGACATCCTGAGACGTTCCCCAGGAAAGAGCGTACCTTTCTTCAAGAGGTCGGTGAGTGAGCATGCTGTGGTAGCGAAATCTTTGACAAAACGGCGGAAATAGGAATAAAGACCCGCGAAGCTCCGGACATCTTTCGCATACAGTGGAACTGGAAAATCTTTCATGGTGCGAATTTTCGAGGAGTCTGGTCGGATCCCGACGCGTCGACGACATGTCCAAGGACAATGATTTAACGGTGTCCGAACTTACATTTCTTCGAATTTAGCTGCATACCAGCCTTGCGAAAAACACCAAGAGTCAACGAAAGGCGCGTAAGGTGCGTGCTGAACGTAGGCGAAAACAAAATAACATCATCGAGATAGCAGAGACAAGTTGACGACTTAAAGCCTTGCAGCAATGAGTCCATCATACGCTCAAAAGTGCCCGGAGCGTTGCATGGCCAAAAGGCACGACCTTGAATTCGTAAAGGCTATCAGGCATTATAAAGCTCTTTTCACGATCGAGATTATCCACAGCAGTTTTTCAATATCCGGACCGAAGGTCAATGGAGGAAAAGGACTGTGCACCAATCAAGGGCATCGTCTATACGAGCCAGAGGATGCACGTCCTTCTTCGTGATGCGATTCAGGTGGCGGTAGTCGACGCACAACCGCCATGAGTCGTCTTTCCTCTTGACTAGCACGACAGGGAGACGCCCACGGATTGACGATGGTGCAGTGATGCCTTTTGACCAGCATCTTGTCTACTTCCGCTTTGATGACTTGGCGCTTCGAAGTGGAAGCTCTGTAGGGTTGTCGATGTATTGGTTTATTGTCGTCTGTGTGTATACGGTGCTTCACTAGTGAATTTTGGCGCAGCGGACGGTAATCTAAATCGAATATGTCTCTATAGGAAAGCAATAAGTTGCCTAGTTCTTCAGATTCTCCAGGTGCGAGATCGAGATCAAGCATCTCGGCAATGTCGTCGTCAGTGCAGCCGGCAGACCAGGAAGGCTTACAGGGGGAGTCATAAGCAAAGGGTTCAATCCGGCCATCCGCTAAGGGAATGAGTTCAGTCAAGGTTATACAAATGGACAGCCTCTGCTTTGTGAGCCCGAAATTCACCTTAGGAAGATGCGTACGGTTGCCTGTTACCGTCAGTACAGCGTGCGGCACAGTAATGTTGTATGAGAGAACCACGGCAGTTACAGGGGCGGATCGCGAACTGGAGGGGAAGGCAACATTTCGATGTAGGTTATGACCTGTGGCGGAACGTGAACAACATCAGTCGGGCTTAGTCGAATTTAATGCTGTGCTGCAGAATCGGCCAGTAAAGGTAGACCAAGACGGGCAGTGCCGGAGGACAGTCAATTAATACAGAATGAGCAGAAATAATGGTCAATCGCAGTGAAAACTAAGACGGCATGGCGAGCCGATCTGCTCATGCGTGCAGTACACATTCCAATGGTGGCGACTGTCCTGCCATCGGCGATTCGTACGACTTCGAGTAACGGCAGGTGTGATAACCTTATTTAAATTTCGGTGAAGGCAGCTACTCATAACTGACATGTGCTCCTGTATCTATGAGAACTGTGACACCTGTGCCATCAACGTGAAAGTCAAGAAGGTTGCATCGTGTAGGTACCTTCAAACGAGGATTTTGCGGCGAATCCGATACTGCAGCACTACCTCGAGGTGCCGCATTGTCAAGTTTTCCGGCTGGCTTGGTCCTGCGTAGGTCGGCGAGGACGAGTGGCTAAGCCGGGGAGGACGGGACTAGCGACGTTGGGGCGAGGGCGAGCGAGCATAGCAGCGAGCAGAGGTGGCGGCATGACTGCATGACGAACATAAATGACACATCATAACATGAAAATCATGATATGCTTGTCATGAGCGGCATGATTTACGCGCCATGGTCTTGGGGCTCCCCTGGCATTTACGTTATTGGGATGTACGCTAAAATTGGCATGGCGCAACATGACGGCATGACGAAAATAAATGACATGTTATAACACAAAAATCGTGACATGCATGTTATGAGCGGCATGATTTAAGTGCCACCCGTTTCGTTAATGGGATGCACACCAAAATTGCTATGGCACAACACGACTGCATAAAGAACGTAAATGGCATAATTTACGTGGGTGACACGTTCTAAGAACATGAAAATCGTGACATGCATGTCATGAGCGGTGTGATTTACATGCCAGCCGCTTCGTTAATGGGATGTAAACCAAAATTGCTATCGCACAACGCGACGGCATAAAGAACGTAAGTGACTGTCGTAACATTACAATCATGATATGAGTGTCATGAGCGGCATGGTTTACATGCCACAGTCCTGGTGCTCTTGCGGCCGTTTCGTCAATTTCATATGTACGAAAATCGGTATAGCGAGACAACAATGCATTACAAACATGACTGACAGGTCCTAACGTGCAACCCGTGAAACGCGTGTCATGTACAGTATCATTGACGTACGGTGGTATAGGGGCGCTCGCGGCCGTTTCGTTAGCTGGACATGTTACAAAATTGGCATGACGTGACATTTCTGTGTGACAAACATAAATAGTTACGCAACTCGTCGTTACGCAACTATATGTCATTTCTAGAAATGTTTACTGTGTGCTACATCCCTCCGCCTCATATCGTTATGCTTATTTTAAAAAGCGACAGCTAGGATCCTGATGCGTGTTGTGTATTTCCTTGATTCACACTGCACGTAGGATCTGCCCTTTTTTATTGTACGGCGTGGTGCTCAAGTTGACCCGGCATTCGATCGAATCGGCACAGGCTGGAAGTAGTAGAGGGGTAGCCGGCTCTTAGTGCAAGCTCGCCGTACATAGCTCTAATATCTCTAAGGTGATTCTCGCTATCTCTGTCGGGTAAAATTACTACGCCTCGGAACGTCCGCTGCAGCGCCTCAATGCACCAACGTATACCGTTCCTGTCGTGAGCCACGTTCCGGGGACAAAACCTTTGTGTCCCGTGTCTACCTGGACGATGCCTTATAAATACTTAACTTACGCGCAGCGAGCCTCTTGGACCTTTTAAATGCCAAGCATTTCATTGCGAACCTCAGTGACTTTCACATCATCTATCTATCTATCTATCTATCTATCTATCTATCTATCTATCTATCTATCTATCTATCTATCTATCTATCTATCAATCTATCTATCTATCTATCTATCTATCTATCTATCTATCTATCTACGTCTCGTTGTTCTCCTGGTTATCTCGTTCACCCGGTATACAATATTTTGATGGCATCGTGCCAATGAATGACGAAGATGAATGATTTATCTTTCCATTACTAACATGATATAGTCGCCAAGTACATTGTTATTAACGATACTGCAATCGTGTGTGGCTCACGTCCGTATTGTTCGGACAGTAACATTCGGTTACGCGCCAAAGGTGTTTGAATCGTGTGCAGCCCATGTCAATCTGGCTCAACTAAAATAAACGTTTTACCTTCAGAACAGTCCTAAAAACAAATGCTTGCCCCTCGTAGCACGGGAGTCAAATGTACACATGACAAACACACAGGAACATGGGGTAAAATCCGAGGGCAACCTATCAGGCGGCAGGTTAGTATCGTGCCTGGGCCGCCAATGTGTCAAATGCCCCGCCACGGGGGTCCAGTGGCTATGGTACTCGGCTGCTGATCCGAGGGTCGCGGAATCGAATCCCGGCTGCGGCTGCTGCATTTCGATGGAGGCGAAATGTTGAGGCCCGTGTGCTGCGCGATGTCAGTGCACGCTAAAGAACCCCAGGTGGTCGAAATTTCCGGATACCTCCACTACGGCGTCTCTCATAATCAGGACTGGTTTGGGGACGTTGCCGCGACATTACGGCTGCTGCTCCGAAATGGTGAATATAGTGGATAAACCGAACGCACCCGTGTGATGATGGCGACGGTGTAACGTTATTCGCGCTTCTAACGCGTGTTACAGGTTCTCTTAGCAGTGTAATAAAGGACACGTATGTCGTACTACCACTCCGATGATTTCGTCACAGCTTGCTCCATCCCGTAGGGTTACTTCAGTGAACGACGCTCATCACCCGCACACCAGCGCAACGTAGGCCGCATTTCTAATCGACAAAAATAGGTCTTCATGCTGTGCACTAACGCAAGTGTCAATTTTACATCCTACCATGACCTACCATTCAGTCTCAATGGGGCTGTCAAATTTCCTCGTTAACCGAAAACTCGCTTTACCTCGCTCTCGAAAACTCGCTTTACCATGCCATATGAACGCCTCATTCTCTTCATAAAGTTTTACATGTAACGACAACTGTTCCTCTTCCTCGGCCACGGCCTTTTTTCCACGAACCTGTTAGTTTGTCTATGCAACCCAGGCCAAAATATTGCTCTGATTTGTAGTAATTTGCGCCCACTCATTAGCTTTGTACGTGTGCCTCTCGTGGTCTGCTTTCTTCGCCAGTTCCATACGGATATGCAGCGTAAGCTGTCATGGCAGAAATAAGTGGCGATGATGTCAGCCGCAGCCAAAGGTGTCAATAAGTGGTCTCGCTCAGAATAAGGGCATAAGATTTGATTCTAGCTTTCAACTAGCTCAATAGGAGCACTGAACTAGCGGATTGGAACATAGCGCAATAGGGGCACTACCAGATATACCTAAATATCACGACATCGTTGCACACTTGATCTTCTTAGCCACGGCTCCGATATGGTAGCGCAGACATTTCAGTACTCCATATGTTGTCAACTGTATACAGTGGTTTCATCGACCAAACTGAGGAAGGAGGAGCAGGAAGAAAGAAGAGAGAAAGAAGAGAGAAGAGACAACAAAAAATAAGAAGATGAAAATAGAAGTAAACGAAGATCAGGAAACAGAGAGGAGGCAGAAAAAAAATATCTTTCCAAATTACGCGAAAGTATTGCCGTAACGTATCCTAAACAGATTGTTACAAGCTCTCCTAAGTATTGTGGTTATTGCAACACGTGTATCTGAAAGTAAAGAACGCGCTGGATTTGCAGTCTTTTGCCCAGAACTCCACTGGCCTTTCTCATTAAGGCAACCTAATTTTGCTGCTACCTTTCTAGCCGGATAAACGGCCGTAATATTAGCTTGAGGCAAATGAAATCGTATTATTAAAAGGGCTGCTATCCTCACCGATTCTCCATCCGCGCGCTCTTCATTGTCTGCGCGTGGGTAGTCGCCTGCATTAAGGCTCTTTAATTTTCTAGCCCCCGTTGACCTAAAATGCCAGAAAGGTTCCTTTTTAAATGAAACTGCCAACTCGTTAGCAAAGGCACCGCTTCATGAACCTACAATTCAGGCCCTACTACCAACAGCATGCTCAACGGCGGCCAGATTTCGCAAGCAAAAGGTATTGTCACAGCCAGTATTGAAGCCTTCCCCAGACTACACACCTCTGTTGTTCACCCAGCGTAACGGATTAGCCCCACTACGCTGGTCTAGTGGCTATGGCACTCGGCTGCTGATCCGAGGGTCGCGGGATCGATTCCCGGCCGCGGCGGCTGCATTTCCATCATTGTCGGCGAAACTGGCCGCTGCGTCAATGACCGATTGGGGGAACACGCTCTAAATCTGAACAAATTACATGACAAGTACGCCCATTTGGTTGCGCATGTCATCAAGTGTCCTGGTTGTGTGGCGCGGTTAAAGGAAACGACGATCCTAGGCAAGAGCAGTGACAAAATTGCACGTCTAAGTCCTGAAGCCTACCATATTAGAAAACTTGGCAGCAAGTGCATAAGCACCCCGTCTATCGCTCTGTTTGACGCGGAATTTAATCTTCTTGATGCGGCTATCGGGGGGTTACATTGCTAAGCAATATTTTGGATTGGTTTCTTGTACTTTCCTGGTTTCTTGCGCCTGCGTTGTTGACATGTCACCATACCCCCCCCCCCCCTTTTATTCTTTTTTTCTCCCCCTCCATTTCCCATGCTTCTTTGAGGCACTTATAAAACCACGTCATTTTTTTCCAAATCAATCCAGTTGATAGTCCGCGCTCGTGTGTCCTTGTCTCTCCTTCTGTGTCGTCTGGTTGCGCCGGTGCCTTTAGGTTTTAGGTTTCTGCATTTCCATGGAGGCGAAATGTTGATGCCCGTGTACTGTGCGATGTCAGTGCACGTTAAAGAACCTCAGGTGGTCAAAATTTCCGGACACCTCCACTACGGCGTCTCTCATAATCAGAGCTGCTTTTGGGACGTTCAACCCCACAAATCAATCCATCAATCGTAGCGGATTATGCAGCACAATGGAGAAGGAGGTAGCCTTCCCAAAATTACGTTGCCAAATTCCCTGCCAGAATTTTTACTTGCACAGGTCCGGTTTGGTGCCTCTTGTGGTCTGCTTTCTTCGCCAGTTCCATGCGGATATGCAGCGTAAGCTGTCATGGCAGAAATGGCAGAAGGTGACGATGACTAGTGGCCGTGCATGCCGCGCTGAGATTGAGACTGAGGAAGACGACGACGGGAGCATTCGCGACCTCGAATAAACTTTCCCTGCTCTTGTAACTGTTTTGAGCGTTCCCTTACACTTCTCAAAAAGTGGTGCGAGTGCTTGGCAGACGCTCGCGACAACGGAACCATCACTGTTAGTGTTACGCCGAATCCGTCGGCTTGCCGGTCTTCCGCCACCCACCGCTGCTATCATCGATATGCGTGACGACGCTGGTCCGTGGACTGATGTCACGCATGGTTCGTCTAGTACAAGCGAGTGAGCAAATGCAATGGTTTGGGTGCAGCAGCTCAGCTCACTAATGTTTTCTCATTCACCCATAACGCACTCGTGTGGTTGAAAATCACAAGGGGACACTTACGACGTGGGAACGTTTTGTTGATGAGCGCGAGCCCTGTTTTCGGAACTCAGTCGCCAAAAAGGACAGAACGGAGCAGGCTCTGTCCCAACGGGCGGAACTGTCACATGACTCGTCTACCACGTACGTGGAGGACGCCTTAATGTTGTACAAGGTGGTCTATGCTGGCATGTGTGAAGAGGAGAAAGTGGACCATTAGCTAGAAGGCGTGGCCAAGAATGTATATATCTTTTATCACGGGCACGGGATGCCTGCGTTCTGTGTCCGGCGTGGTTCACTATTGCAGAGCCTTCGAAACGCTCAAGATGAAAACGTCACGACGGTAGGGAGCGCGGACACCAGCTTCGACTCACCGTCGACCATCCGGCAGATTGTTCGCGAGAAACTGTCCCGCCGCGGAGACATGTCTCGATACCTAAGTGACAACGCACTTCACAAGCGCCTTGAGGCTATTAATACATCACTCTCTGTTTCCTGGCAGCCGACGGCTAGAGCTAAGTGCTAAGTGTCTCTACCAAACAGAGAAACATTAAAAGAAATGTGACGGTTAGTACAACCACTGTCGAGTATATTGCAGCCCCAAAACCAATGATGACGGCAAGCTACCCAGATAGGCATTCCGACCGAACGCTAATTGTGCATCTTCTCGATTTCCAAGGCCTCGTCATGATATGCGATAGGAAAGTGCTCCACTCTGCGAAGGAACTTCACGGTATCATCCTAGAACGCAAACAAAGCTTGCAGCCCCTCCCAGTGTGCTACTCTTGCAGTGTGACGGGTCGCATAGCTCGGTTTCCCAGTCGCCTTAGAACGCCATATGGCAGACAATTTTCTGAACGCCAACGTGATGCCCCTTGGCCAGCTCGCTTACCCCACGGCGGCGGTTATTGGTCGAGCAATGTTCGGATCCGCTCCGCGGCGTATGACAGAAGTTTGACGCCTCCACCCCATCCTCGTACTCGCCGTTCGTCATCACCACGTCGTCGCACAAGATCTCCTCAGCCACCAGAAAACCGGACAGGTGGCCAATGGAGGTGCGGTTGCTAAAGATCAGCTACTAACGGAGACACCTGCTTTAATTATGCTTAAAAGCAAAGTGCGTGTTCTTGTGGTTTGTGTACCTATGATGGCACTTGTAGACACAGGAACCACTATTCCAGAAATGAGTGTGTCTTTTAATCATGTGTCAGGACAAAATGTTTTATTCAGAAGAGACGAAGCTTCCAGGTTTTATAGACATTTCACGTTTTGTACACGTCGGTAATGGCGAATTCTTGAAGCCTGAGACTCCATCATGTGAGCCGTCCTGACCTTTCAAGTTAGCTAGCCAACACAAGGTGTGGTGGTCACTCATGACCTTGAAAGACCTGCCGTACCCATAGCGGCGGAATTTACCTGTAGCCCAGATGATGGAAAGGCCTTTTCTGTGGCTGCATAATTCGTTTCCACCTTTGAGAGCGACAGACTAGCGTACTGATAATCCTTTCAACTCCGTCGGCCTTCTACAAAAGGACGGCGGCGACTCTAAGTTGCTTGCGCCACTGTGTATTTCACTATCGGGGGCCTCGCCGAAGTGGGCAAGCAGAGGCTGCGAGGTCAGACGTCTGTCCAGTTCTTCGGCTGCTTCGACTTGTGGCGTAGTTACATCAGAGGTTCCGCGAGCCTTCAAAAGTCCTTGACGAAGTGCCTGTAATACTCACACAGTCCAATAAATCTGCGCGCTGCTTTCTTGTCGGTGGGCGGTAGAGAGTCAGTACGACGTCACGCTGTGGGCACTGTGCCGGGACGGCTCGACGAGCGGCATAAGTCACTGCCTCCTGCTTGGGATGCGGCTGCTCTGGAAGTACCAGTGCCAGCTGGATTTCATCGCGCACAAGATTTGTGAAGGAATTTACTTGAGGCTGCGACGACTCGAACATCCGATTGATCTCTTCACGCACGACGACCCTTATGGTCTCTCGCAGGTAGTCGGAGCACAGTCCTTAGATTTCCGCGTAGTGTGGCGTCGAACGGCGGTCGCATGGACGGATTCGTATGTCCATCGTCTTCTAAATCATCGTCGTCTTCGAAACAAAATCTTGTGCACTCGTCAGTAGATTCCTCACCAGTTCACGGAAGAGCTTGTCCTTCACACCCCGCATAAGGAATCGAACTTATGTTTTTTTTCGAGCATAGTGCGTGGTCTGCGTGGCGAAAGAGGTGAGTCATCTCGTCATCGTAGAGGCGATAGTCTCATTCGAGAGCGGGAGCGGAACAAGGGTTTCCAGAATCGCTTCAGCACTATCCTTTCGAATATTCAAGGGGAAAAACAAGCTTTTTATCCTACCACACCGGGTTGCTTAGTGATCTACCAAAGAGATCCCTCGACTTGTGGTCACTGGGCCTTAAAGAGTCATGAGGTTACTGAGAGAGTTCGTCTCACTATATGGCAGTAACCCACTGACCATGTCAGTTGCAGCAAGGTTATTAAAGGGCCGTGACAGGAAGGATTACTTAGCTGTTGAGTGCTGGTATGCAGACAGTAAATTTACAGGCAAGGAGGTTGTAGAAGGTGACCTTGTCGTGGTGAACTTGTCCTCAGTTCCCCCCTTCTCCTCCTTCCTGCTTCTCTTCTTCCGTTTTGGAGCCGAGCTCCTCCAGCTAGCGTTGCTGCTGTGAAGAAGGAAGGGTGGAAGCGTTCCTGCTCCCTGTCCGCCGTCGCGTTGTCGACTTGAAGGATGGAGACCAGCCTTTCACACAAGCACAACGTGACTTTATATACCACAGACAGTACATACACTTTACAAGCAGTGCTTCCGACCTCTCCTGCCAGGGAAAAGGGCCCACCTTATATACACCGGTTGCTCTGCCCCTGAACCCCTCACAGCCAATCACAAACGGCGATCGACACTCCGACGCCGCACTAACAAAGGACAACCGTGAACAGTACATTGGGTACGCTTGCTGCCCACCACGCTGCGGGAGAGAGGGTGCGGGCGCCAAACCAGCCGTACAATACATCCCCACAATCGTCTCCTCCTACCCCACCTGTTCACCACGTGGCTGCGCGTCTTTTGCGGCGCCTACTTGACCATCTTGGCATACCGTGTTCTCCGACTCATTCCGACGAACCTTACACAGATGTTTTGTTAAGTTCAGAGCGAAAGACAGCCAATGACAACATGCTTGAATACCCAGATTCAATAGATCCATTTATTCGTAAGTGTAACTAATTGCGATAGCCATTGGGATGAACGAGAGAACTTTCTAGGAAAACATCAGCTATTTTATTCGATAACATAACCTGGAGAAGGCCACGAAGAGAATAGAAAGGATAATCAGGAACAACAGCGTCTCGCGAAACACTACGCTTGTCTCAAACACGAGTGTCAAATGAACACTATGATGAACTGCACAGGTACGTCTTGCAAGAGTATCCGTTTTGTTAGCCCGAAATTTCTTGTTCTGACTATCCACTTGGCCCCTTTTAGTTCGCTCTAAACATCAAATTTAGGCCATGAACACTCTCTTCCTCAAGAATTGTGACTACAGTAAATGTGGTATGCTGGTTATCAAAGCACACGTAGATAACATCGTAGTAGCAGGAGTGTGGCTTCTCGATCTCTTAAGTGGAACGTCATTATCATGAGTTCCAAATACTCCATGCCTCATTTAGTGTTACGATCCTCCACTGACTACCACTATGTAAATGCGAAAGTACCGCCCGTTGTGAACGCCAGCCGCATACTCCTCAACCAAACTCGGTTCTTACATTCGCTTATATCATCTAACCGTGACAAGATGAATCCTAACATGCGCTAAATAAATTTTGTCAAAAGCCGTTCAGACTAGCTGCAGTGCGGGTGAGATACTCAAAATGCAGGACACACTAGGAGATGTACTAATGTCACATGCCAGAACAGCCACTTTATTATAGGGCAAATTATTTAATACAGAAACCCTGACCTATCGCTGGCACACACGGCATAAGCTTGATTGTATTTAGCGTATAATTATTTCGTTGTGCCCGGTCACCGCACTCCATGGTATTCGCTTAACTTGCCAGCTGTTAATGAACTGCAAAGAAGCTTCGAAATATTCATTGCTTCGAAATATTCATTTCAAGCTCAACATGGTCTCGCCAGGTTGCTGTGGAAGCAGTGCAAAACCCATGCTCCGATCTGTCAGTGCGCTTTACAAGGAAATATACAAATAGATGGGCAATGTAATGAAACTACGTGCGAATTTATGTAATTTCCGAAGGACGACTACCATCAGCTGTATTTATATACGGCTTTTATATTATCTTGCCTACTGAATGAAACACGGCAGTAAATTCGTTTACATACAAAGTTACGCACACTGTCGCACCTCGCCCGCGACATTAAGAAAATGAGTATTATAATCAGTGTTTTTTAAGGGCTTCGTTATCGCAAGCGACACGGTGGTCGATCTGAAGTGCATCCAGTGGCAGCCAGAACTTCCGGGTGGTGTATAATAATTTGCTTTAAGTCAGCCACCTAAATATCGGTCAATGTCATATATATGTATATAAATATTTAACATTACTGCATAGATTTCAGGCGTAGAGTATTAAGCTCTTAAATGATGTTTCACAAATGATTAGAATCACCAAATCTCATATGGAGGTCCCTTCTGTGCTTTAAACACTGACAAGCGCGGCTACATCGCTGAAATATTTAAAATATGAAGGACGGCACTGTCACTGTCCTACTACAGCAGATTGTGTGGCACCATCAGCCATATTTACGAGGTGCGTTTTACTAGTGGTCGTCGAGCTCATTACTGTCCATTCCTAAAATTTATCAGTTATTTCGCCCTCAGTGTAGTCGTCTACCACATATTGTGCACTTGTGCATCGTTCTAATTGTATACCAGTAGTGCAGACATTTTCTGCACTTAACGCCACGGCGCCTACTCTATGGAGATTGGCTTCCACGCTATTCTATGTTGTCGACTACAACATTTTAGTTTTCTTATTTTGCCAACCTTCCAAACCTCTTCAGTGGAAATCTAGTATGTAGGTTTCCACTTCCGTGTATCTAGGTTTAGCTTATCTTTCAAGCGTTTCCTAGACTAATATTTGTCTATTCTGATTCCGTAGTGTTCCGTGCACCTAGGTTAGCACGCAGCGATTAAGGTAAGAGGGCGTAAGAGAAGAGTGCTAGAGGCCAGTCTATTGTCCACTCTCAGTGCAGGTTAAGGAGCCTCCGGTGGTCAAAATATCCCGAGCCCTCCAAAATGAGCCCTCCAGTATAAACATCCCGAGCCCTCCAATGTTACTCCCTTTCCCCTATCCCCATGGAACGCTCTCGCTATGGACGTAAAAGATACTGTCCTTTTCTTAACCCGGCCACGATCATACTAGTGCTGCATTTGGACCTGCTGGGGTTCTTTCAAGTTTAACAGCTTCTTTAAGTCAGCCATTACATTACATAATCTTTAAGTTCCTCCTTTTGATCGCGGTACTGATACTTCCAGAGGTCGCATCAAAGGCAGCGAGGAAGCCAGTGTTATTAAAATCTTCATCTAAAAAGGAACACAGGCGGGATGACATTCCTCATTCATTTATTTTGCGTTAATGCCTATAGACCTGTATTACCTAATAATTACCTTTAAAAATTGATGTCCACTAATGTAGTGCGAAGTTTTTGAAAATTCGCTAAGGTAATCGCTTTACAAAAATCTGGTGATAGCACATTTATCAAATTATCAACAAATTTCATTATTCTCCTATTGTGGCAATTCTGCTGCCCAGAAAAGATCTCTGGACAGTCTCTACGCTCTTTAAATTTGCTCATGACATAAGCCAGTCTCTAGATGTCGGTAACCAAACTCACGCGTATTTGTTCATTTTAGGTGCAAAGCGCCATATGCGCTCGGGGTGTCGGCGTATTCTGTCGCCGTCGCACGTCAAGGAGAATCGCGCGTGCGAGCGCTGCACGTTGGGCATTGCATAGAAGCGCAACCGCATTCTTGCGGACCGGAAGTACTTTTTGTTATAGTCTTCTTTATCGTGATCATTAGAGCTCGGGCTGATGGCGTCGCCGTCACGGTAAAGCAAGCGGTCAAGCTATGGAAAAATAAAACGAACAATGCATTGACTGCGATTAGATACGCGATGGATAATTGTACAATAAGTGCACATATGAATACAGTTGAAAGAAATGCAGTCTTCTGCCTATCATGCCCTTTACCGGCGATTGAATGGTGCATCAAAGTATGCTTCGCACACCCTCAGGTTTTACGTTAGTGTGGCTGCATTACCACTGAATTTGAAAAGAAAATTTCAAAGTAAAATTTTTCAGAAGTTTTTGATACAGTGCAATCCACCAAACTTTTGCATAAATTTCAGATGATATTAAATAACTTCCGCTCTAAACAGGTTGCATACGTTTCTCTCCCAACAGTCGCAGTACGTACTTTTTAACTATACGCAGTTGCCGACAACACGCGTGTCATCGCATGTACCACGAGGCTCCGTGCTAACTCCTCTCCAGACTTTACATATGTCACATCTCTTCTGTTACTTCCTTGAACATTCGCTTATATGGCGACGACCATGTCATGTATGGTGTGATTACGTGTCAGTCAGATCGTGCAGCTCTTAACAGTTGCTTTCAACCGTGTCGCACCTAGTGCAAAGAGTGGCGATGGCCGACGACTTCACCAGGTCTTTTATTGCGATAGCGGTTAAATGGATTGTTAGATGCGGAGCATCTCTTGCTCGCGGGTATGTAACGCGTCAACCGGCGTCCGCACTCGCACTACGCATGCGCGACACTCCTCTTCCCTCTCTCCAACAGCTGCTGCAATTAATAAAGCGGGTAGAGAGCGCGCGCGCGCGGCCTCCGTTCGCACTCACACTACGCATGCGCGACTCTCCTCTCCCTTCCCTCTCTCCAACAGCTGCTGCGATAAATAAAGCAGGTAGAGAGCGCGCGTGCGCTTCGCTTCCGTAGCATCACCTCCTTCTCCAATGAAAGAAGTTGGCGGTGTTGTGCGATGGAAGCAACAACACTGCAAACCTGTAAGCACCGCCGTTAAATGCACCGTTGAAACTCCCAGCGGTGCTCCGCATCCCCCATGGTCCCCTTCGGGGAGATGGTGTAAATTTTCTTTCGACGGGTTTTGCCGTCGCCGTCATGTCCAATATAATGTCTAAATTTATAAAAAACGCCCGCGCATCGTACCTTCTAAAAAGCTTAAAAAAGGTGGGTAAAAGCACGCAAGCGCGGGGACGATCGCGGCTGCAGCAGAGATCAAACGAGCCCTGCCCATCTCCGTCGCTTCCAGTGCGCATGCGATAACACCACGTCACTCGGGAGGCCTGCGTGGAAGTGGAACGAGCACGAACATCCACGAGAGGGTTTAGGGTGAGGGGAAGGGGGTTGTTGGTTTCGCTCGAGCAACAACTGTGGCCTTCACACGGACGCCATCGCTGGCGCGCGTGCTATCTCGGCAGCCATCAGACGTGCAGCGTAATGCGTAACAGTGCCTCGATCTCGTGCTCCGTCCTATGTGCCTGGCATATAGTCGAAACGGCGGCAATGGACGGCAGTGCTCTCGCCACACAGCCCTCACGCGAATGCGCCTGCGAGTGCCGCAAGGAACGTGTTCGTTTGATGTCGCTTTGCCGGGCCAAGTTTCCCGATGGTGGAGAGTGCACGCCGCTTAGTGTGGTCGCGCGGTGTAAAGCGCGGGCCAGAAGTAACATGACTTAGCTCGCAGCTCTGCTCGGCCATTGCCTGTGCCTCTCGACCGCCACATGGTACTTTACGTAACTGCATGCTCATTTAATAGGCCAACGTCATAGTACTTTTTTGTATTTTTCTATTTCTATAATTCACGATGTCAATGTATATTGCCTCTCGCTTTGTTAATTGATGTTTTCAATGCGCAGAATGCAAGTGCACATGCCTGTGTTTAATTTTGTCTTTTAGTGTAAATGCCTGTGTTCGCTGTATGTCACTATTTTGTAACGTATTTCATGACCATTTCTTGAATTTCAGCATTTATGTGTATGCTATTTCATTGTATGTGTTTTCCACTCCTGTAAAAGCCCCAGCTTGGGGTTGACAGTATTAATAAACAAACAAACAACAAACAAACAAACAACGTTTCCTACAATTCAAGTTGCCCCTAAAGATGCTACTCTTGATTGATTTGATTGATTTGTGGTGTTTAACGTCCCAATACCAGCTCTGATTATGAGAGACGCCATAGTGAAGGTCTCCGGAAAGTTCAACCACCTGGGGTTCTTTAACGTGCACTAACATCGCACAGTATACGGGTCTCAACGTTTCCTGTCCATCGAAATGCAGCCGCCGCGGCCGGGATTCGATCCCGGGACCTTCGGATCTACAGCCGAGTGCCATAACCACTAGACCACTGTGCCGGGGCACGAAGCTACTCTTCCTTCGTATATTATATCAGGCATAGCTTATAGCTTTTATTGTTTCGCAGTTGTGGCGAAACTGTGATTTTTTTTACATTCGAAGCGCTGGTCTATGTGTGGTTTCAATACTCTTACTGCAAACAACCCCAGATAGTTAGTCAGCATAAGAGCTTACTGGGAGGCCCTTTTTCTGCACGATATGTCTTCTTCCTTTCATACTGAAAGAACATGCAAAAAAGCCCTTCGACGCCTAGGTTCTCTGCAGCGCACGCTACGCTCCGCGCGAAAACACACAAAACTGTGAAGTTATACAACCTGAAATCGCCCGTTATTGGGGTATGCGTCCATCGCATGCAACTTCTATAATAAAAAGGACATCAAATTATTAGAGCCAGTATATAAAGGCTGTTCGGTTTATATGTCGTGCTTATCATAGATACTTCTCAAGCCCTTCAAACATCTGAAACCTTAATCTATTCGCACTCAGGGAACATCGTCATTGCGATTGCCTCAAATACCTGCGCAATTATTTAAATTCACCTGGTTGCTCTTTACAGGAATACGTTTCATTTTCAGTTCAAACAAATACTGGACGATGTCACGCTTTAAGTATTGTTCCGTATTATTTCTCGCTCAAGCTTGTTTTCGTACAGTTCTTTTTTTCTCTCATACTGTTTAGTGCTGCGACGCTTTACCCGGGGATGGACGCGAACGCACGTTAGAGGAATTTTTAACGCAAAGAAACTGCTGTGATGTATGTGCAAAAAGCTTTTTCTCTTTCTACTCCTGCTATAGCCGAATTCTTGGATGCAGAGGGTGTATAAAAATTAATACATAAATAGAGAAATGAATATCATCGACACCACTTGAACTTCCCGGTACAGACCCAGTGAACATTCCAGCCCTTCAGCCTAAGGCCAGCCTTTTACCACCCTAAAATGAACCGGGGCGTTGTTCTCTTTTAATACCAAAGGTAGTCCAAACGGCTCAATTTTTGTGGCGTCAAAAGTGTTTGTGTCAACCGTTCCACTGGGTGAGACTACTCCTGCGGCCTTTAAATAAACTTTCACACTGAACTCAGCCGGACTGTGGCACCCGAGCGCATCTGTTCTCGAAAGGCCGAGTGTGCGTACTTTCGAACGTGATGGACCGCTGGATACTCTAAATCTCATCTGTCTTCATAGCAGAACGAACAGAGTCACTTGGTTATTCTTACATGGCACTATCTATTTGCGTCTAAGGTAAAAGCGCAACGTGAGAATATTGAACACATTATGAAACAAAATATAAAATACCAGAGCTCTAAAAAGACGATGCTGAAAACAACACCATACGTTAAATCTCCTAGAGAGCGCAGGTGTTTATAACTAGGTCATTTAATAATGTTCTCTTCAAGCACGTCGGCAGACTGCCATTTATTATCTGAGAATTCCAGCCGAATTTACTCTCCCCCCCCCCCTATTCTTACCCCTCATTACCTCAGGTTCGTGTTTGAAATCTGAGGTCATTTCTTGGCATAAGTATATATATCCGCTAATCGCTTCCAATCTACCTGAAACCTCTGTGCTCTACCGAGGCTGTTGAGTATTACTTTTACAGCGTAAGCTGTTATGAGATCACAACAACGGCGCCGTAGTTGTCCGCCGCCACCGCCCCGTGTCCGTGACCAATATCGCTCCTCGTGAAGAACAGGACAACTGCTGCCATCTATTTGCGCTGATTTCCTCCGCATAGCCTTCGAAATGTGTTTTTACGAAGCGCTGCCTCGTGAAGCAGTTTTGTCGTATCGTTCCATGCGTCACGCGACAGGCGACGAGCGCAGCCCCGACAGCAACCTGACATGGCTCTTCGATATACCTGATGGGGCCTCCTCGCAAGATGCGGACCGCTGCTGAAGAAGTGAATCGCAGAGTTACGCGCGCGGCTGCAGCAGGGCAACGTCGGGCACAGCAGACCGCTGTGCAGAGAGAAGCCCAAACCGCAGAATTATGGCGCAGGGGATACCCACCACCTGTACTTAATTGCACTAGTTTCCCCAAGCGTTTACAATGGCCTCTAGGAAGGTCGCTCCTTCAGCTTACGCTGTCACTGTCCTGCGATTCCGCGCAGGCCTGGCTCTTTTGTTTCCTCCCTATCAGTATTTCGACCCAGCGTTTTACTCGACGTCTCCAGTTCGGAAATTATGCTTTCGAATTCGTCCACCGAGTTAGCAAGGCAACGCCATTAAGATATCTGAGGTTACTGATGTATTTTCCATTGACCCTTACACCAACTTGTTCCGAATCCAAGCTTCTGCCTAAAACTTGTAATCATGCAGTGAATAACAACCGAGAGTGTATAGGTAATCGTAAAAAGACAAATTGCGGTAGCCCAATACTCTGGAGTTCGTTCCAGCGAAGGCGCGCAGCCACGTGTGAACATGCGGTCGGGACGGCAACCATTATTGAATTCGTCTTACAGCAATGGAAGTGCGAGAGCTCGACAATCGAGTGCCAGTTTGGCGAATGTTTGACTGCCCCGGCAAGACGTCTTGCTCAGTGCTCGGGCAGCGCATCGAGGGCAGCGCACCGACGATACCACTGGCAAGAAATCAATATGGCCAGAGATTAATAGAATTTATTGGTATTAAAATATCGAACGACATACCAATAGAGGGAAAGCAGAGCAAGAACGTTTCACACTGGTTAAAAAAATACTATCAACAGCAAATGTCATCTGCACACGTATAGACACATGTGACGTGCGCAACCTGTAGATACATTCATGTTTTCTTTTGTTCTCGTATCTTTTTTTTCTATGAATGCTGTTATGCTTTCCACATTTAAGTTATAAACGACATGTCGTCGCGTTGTTGTATACTATATATTCTGTGGCTATTATGTTTCTTTTACTTTTTTGCTGTTTTTCTTTTTTTATCTGCTATTTCTCATTTTTTCTATGTAAGTGTCATTGACGATTGAAACTGTCAGTTACGTGTCTACAATTGTACATTTTTGTAATTATATGTCTGTAAATGGCCCCAATACTAGCCTTCGGCTACGGGGCCATACAGTGTTTGCAAGCGATCTGTGTTGATTCCATGTGAATGTGAATAAACTTCAAAACTTCAAGGCGAGGAAACAAGGGGGGTGGGGGGGGGGGTGGGGGGGGAACGGAAGAAGCAGAATACAAATAAAAAAACACCAGGCCTGCGCGGAATCGCATGAAATTGACAGCGTAAGCCGCAGGAGCGACCTTCTTAGTGCCATTGTAAACGCGCGGGGATGTGGCCAAGTGATCGGGCCATCAGGTGTATCGAAAAGGCAAGTCAGGTTTCTATCGGGGCTGCGCACGTCCTGTCGACTCATGCGTGGGATGATACGACCAAACTGCTTCACGAGGCAGCGCTCTGTATTAATGATGACGGAAAAGTTGAAGAACCTTTCATAATGATGATGTTGACGCTGCCTCTGTAATGGGTGCAGAGCTACAAAGCATGCACCCCTGTGTTCTTTCAAATGATCCTTCGCACTCTTTATGCAATCCACTTCCATCTACGCGTAGTGGCATATTACTATTATGTCACGCAACATTACATTTGTTAATGTGATTCCTCGGCAGGCCTTATACGTGTTTAGGTCTTTTACCAATAATTTTTCAAGTGCGGGTGTAGTTCACTGAAATAGGACGGTAGCCATCGACCTTTTGCAGTTTAGTTTCGTCATTGCTTTTGGCTATAAGGGCAGTGTGCCCTTGATACATTGTAGCAGGTAGGTACCCAACTTCCAAATCCTCGCGGTACACCTGAAGTAATAATGGTGACGACACATTTCTTTATGCAATGTGGGTTATAAAATTTTTGCAAAGATATTAGCGAATTGTTTACAATTCGTGATAAGGTCAGTGGTTGGTTAACACCAAACATGCGGCATCAATTCAGACAAACATCCATGTTGCGAGATCGGTGCTAGAGTGTGTAGCTGAGGGGAATGGACAGGTTGCGATGGTACAGGTAGGTCTGGCTAAAGCGTTCGACAGGGTGAATCATTCGTTCCTGTTCACTGTACTAGAGCATATAGATATCGGATCCCAGCTCCTGAAAGGTATCGGAACATGTTGTGCTAACGGCTCAACGAGGCTCATAGTGAATGGCTCGCTCTCTGATCCGATCAGGCTTTTCTCATCAGTAAGGCAAGGATGTCCTTTGTCACCTCTTCTGTTTTGCCTGTATTTAGAACCACTTTGTAGGAGCATTCTGAAAGAACAAAATTTTCAAGGGTTTAAATCCCCGTCAAATGAGATTAGGGTTCTCGCGTATGCAGATGACGTGGCCTTTTTTCTGTGCTGATAACTTGAGTGTAAGAACCCTTGCAATTACAGAAGAGTTTTGTCCGCTTTCTGGAGCTAGCGTTAACTATGAAAAAAGCTCAAGTTTTGGTGTGGACTATGTGCCACAATGCCGTCACAATATGCCGGCAGTCAGTGGAAAAAAGATCTATGCTAATAAGGTGTCCCTGTCTCACAATGCAGGGATAGCAACAGTCATTGGTCGGGGGAAGTTAAAAAGCTACAAAGTAAAGTGAGCTCTTGGCAAGGGCGCAATTTGTCAATGTTCAGCCGCGGAAAGTTTGCAGGTGTTTTTAGTTACCCGTCTCATTTACGTGCTGCAAGTACTGCACTGCGCACGGCTCCGCATTCAGGCACTGCTTCGTGTATTCGCAACTGTTATTTGGAGCTCGGGTTACGAATCTATGCACCGCGTAATCTGTTCCTCCCGTTTGAACGGGGTGGTCTTGGATTAGTCCACCTCTTCGTCAGGCAAATTGTTTCTCGCCTGTATTTCTTTAGAGAAAGTGGTCACTCGTTTTTGCGCGAAATGTTACAGATCCGTTTAGTTCATCACCTTCCTAACATAGTAGTGTCGTGAGATGCCGCAGGTATTTCACAGGCTCCTTCGGGATTTCTCAAGGAAGTCGTTGACTCATTTCTTTTCCTGAAAGCTAGGTTTAGCCTAAACTACATTTTTACCGCGAGCCGAAAAACGATTTCTGCCTTATCAAGATGTACTTGGAAGGGTTTCAAAAATGCGTCTACCTCCCGGTGTTAAAACATTATTCTTTAAACTTCATTCGGAAACCCTCCCTGTTAAAACCTGGTTGAATTCGAGGGGATGCTTCGTGCCATGGTCCACGAACTGCCGACTCTGTCCACGTGCGGAAACAATTGATGACTGTTTTATTGTTTCTACAGACGCAATATTTTTGAGACATTCTCCATCGCACTCTTAAAAACGACATGGACATCACTCCGTACACAATTAGGTTTCTACCACTTAAAACGATTGCTGGTCCACCCTAGGATATATCGTTCGTAGTACTTTGTTTGTACAGCCCATGGAGATCGAGACTGTGTGATCGCCATGCCGAAAACCCGCATTCCACTAGATCGATCTACCGAGAAACCGTGGCTTATGTCAGAAGTGTGTACGCTGCTCAGGAAGTACTGCCTGAGTGGATGCACTTGTTGGACGCGTGTGTGTTTGCCCGAGTTTTGAGTGTGTAGGCATTTTCTCCCTGTCATCTCGGTTTCCATTTCCATGTAATAAAGAAAAAAAACGGGCGTAGTTCAGTGTTAGAATGCTCGGCCTTCACGCGCAGAAGGAGGTGGGTTCGAATCCACCTTAGTCCTGTCTATTTTGTCTAAATTTGGCGCGATAGCGGTTACGCACAGCGTTGGTGGTCGGGGCGGCGGCGGGCAACTACGGCGCCAAAAACGGCCCTTGTTGTGGTCTCGTAACAGCTTACGCTGTAAAACAACATTGAGGCAGCGGAACCTAGCTTACCCTGCGCCTGTGCGCAGACGATGGAGTTCTTTATTTTACGTTGTGAGCTGTTATGAGATCACACCAACGGCTGTTTTTGGCGCCGGGTTGTCCGCCGCCGCCGGTGTCCGTAACCACTATCGCCCATATTTTAGACAAAAATAACAAGCATTCAGGAGGATTTGAACACACGTCCCTCTGCGTGACCGTCGAGCATTCTGCCACAGAGCTACGCCTGTGCTTGAAAAATCATAGCAAAAAGACCTATTCAAGTATAAATCCTACCGAGGAATCGCATTAACAAACGTAATGTTACGTTGCAGAATAATAATACGCCACTACGCGTCGCAGAAAGTGAATTACACAACGAGTGCGGGGAATCATTTGAAAGAACACAGAGGTGCATGCTTTGTAGCTCTGCAGCCATTACAGAGTCATCATAAACATCATAGTAAATTTCAACAGGAAAGGATAAAGTAGAGAGAAGGTGAGGTGACCTTGTCGTGGTGAGGAACTCGTCCTCAGTTCCCACCTTCTCTTCCTTCCTGCTTCTCTTCTTCCTTTAGGAGCCGAGCTCCTCCAGCTAGCGTTGCTGCTGCGAAGAAGGATGGACGGAAGCCTTCCTGCTACCTGCCCGCCGTCGCGTTGTCGACTCGAAAGATAGAGACCGGCCTTTTACACAAACACAACACGAGACTTTATATACGACAGACAGCACATATACATTGACATACACATAGATGACTTAGCTTCGGTTTGTAGGACCTAGGTGAAGTCATCGGTTGGTAGGGCATCGCGGTGGGACCGTCGCTCCAATTCGGCAGAGCCAACCAGTGCATAGCACCTCTCCAGCGACCTCAACCACCGCCCGGACTCGTACTAGATGTCCCCTCTAGTACTATCCGCGCCCGAGCCCCGGTTGGGACGACCTTGGTGGAACGATCGCTTCCATTCGGCAGAGCCGACCCCAGTGCATCGCACTACTCCTGGGACCGTAACCACCACCCGGACTCGTGCTAGATGTCCTCTCTAGCCCTATCCACTCCGTCCTCGCCAACCTTCGGGCTACCCTCCAACCTTCTGCTTACCTTCGGCCTTTCCAACCGCCGCTTCCAAGTCTTGCTTCCAGTCTCCCCTGCCAGGGAAAAGGGGCCGCCTTATATACACCGGTTGCTCCGCCCCTGAACCCCTCACAGCCAATCACAAGCGGCGATCGACACTCCGACGCCGCACTAACAAAAGAGAACCGTGAACAATACATTGGGTACGTTTGCTGCCCACCACGCTGCGGGGGAGGGGGCCCCAAACCAGCTGTACAATACATCCCCACAATGGTCTCCTCCTACCCCACCTGTTCACCACGTGGCTGCGCGTCTTTTCCGGCGCCTACTTGACCACATTGGCATACCGTGTTCTCCGACTCATTCCGACGACCCTTACGATCATCATTACGAAACTATCTTCAACTTTTTTGTCACGAAGCGCTGCCTCGTGAAGCAGCTTTCTCGTATCGTGCCATGCGTCACGCGACAGGCGACGTGCCCAGCCCTGACAGCAACCTGACTAGGCTCTTGGATGTGCGTGATGGCCCGATCACTTCGCCACATCCCCAAGAGTTTACAATGGCCTCTAAGAAGGTCGCTCCTCCAGCTTACACTGTCACTGTCCTGCGATCCCACGCAGGCCTAAGTTTTATTGTTTCTTAAATAGTATTTCTATCCTACAAACGTATTTCTTCGGAGAAAGCTTGCAGCATTTTATTAGAGGCGCCTCTCCACCTGATGACCTTTAACACTATCCGGAGAGCAGATTCTTTTCAATAAACAACCTGTCCGCTTTTAGTAATCGTACAACGCTGTCTTCACATTTGAAAAGGTCAACATGCCATCCAAATGAGTAGATCGCTAGGTGCGCCATTATCCTCACAGAGCTAACACCTAGTCAGTAACTGCTCCGCCCTTAATTACACTGAATATTGCTCACCGTTCCACGCCTTTCGTCTCCACACTTATATGTCACACCGTGGGGCCCCACAGTCCTACGACGCTTTCACCGCTAAACGCGGCGACTGCAGCATGATCCGACCAGGCGCGCTCGCCATCATCCTTTTAATTAGCGGTGAGTTTCTGATACGTACTCCACAATTTAAGTTTAATATGTTTAGTGAGCCTCGAAGCTTCTGCCGGTAGGTGAGTACCGGAGAGATACAGATGTCACACACCTTCCTCTTGATCGACGATGGTAAACTGCCATTTATTATCTGAGTGTCTTACGATGCCTGCTGAGTGCACTCCACCCTGTTAATTATATCAGCCTCATGGTTCGATCAGGTATGACTGCTTAGTCTAAGCAGACATTCCCCTCACCACTTCCAGTGCCTCGCCATCTACCACAAACCTCTGTGCTCTCCCAAGGCTGCTGAGAGTTACCCTTGTTTCCGCCCTATTATTATTCAGAGGCGATGTTTTACTAGGCGTCTCCAGTTGAGAAGTTATGCTTTCCAATTCCTCCAGAGAGTTACTTGGCAAGTATTCTGCATTAACCCTTACATCAACTTGTTCCCAATCCAATGTTCTGCATAAAACTTGTAATTATGCAGCGAATAAGGATGAATAGATTGTATAATCTCTCACGGCCCTCCTCAAACGTATTTTACTGCTCTCTTTATGGACAAGTAGGGTGGCTGTAAAACCATTGTAGATATTGACACAAGCGCTGTTTTTGTTAGTTTATGGGGAGCATTGTCTTCCATTCTTCTGTGGAACAGGTGCCGACCGCCTTACAAACTCTGCATGTCCTACGTGCATATTTGAGTGGCTACTGGAATATGAGTAAATGTACAAGAATCGCTGTGAAGAACGTGTAAATACCAAAGCATTTTTTCGCTGACGAGTTTTTCCGTCAACCGATGACTCTTCACTACGCTGTTGTGTTGTTGTTGGTTCTGCTTTTGTTTCCTGGGCAGAAGTTCACCCAATAAACAGTTCCTCTGTCAACGGTTTCAAGCCTGCTGCATCTTTCATCCTGACTACACGTCACATAATCCTACAGCACGAATCGATAATGCTCGTATGCACCCTGATTCCAAATTGTATGCATGACTGCTGATAATTCGACACAGTCAAACGTCATTTGGGCATATGTGAAGACTATTTGTAGAGGTTAACTATACTCTGCGCATTTTTTTCTATCAGCCGATTGACCATATGAATATCGTCTATTGTTGAAGAGCTTGTATTAATCTGCGCCTGTCGTTACGTTCACTGAAATCTAAGGTAGCAGAAATTCTCACAGTGATTACCTTGGTAAATATGTTCTAGACGACTGAAAGAATGCTGAACAGCCTCTACTTTTTCAAGTCGTTCATTTTACCTCTGTTAGGCATTAGTCTGATCCTCGCACTCTTCCAAAATTTATCAGTAGGCTTACAGTCATTAGGCAGTGTGTCTACACATTTCCCTGTTTTCTGTTATAATTCGTCCCTATCCTGCGCGAGATCTGCTGTAATCTGATCCGCACCAGTTCCTTCGCCCCCTGGAATTTCTTTCAAACCTTCTTTAATGCTGTGAATACTGGTAGGATGTTTATCTCATATGAACTAATTCTTCGCTTAGTATTCTTCTGGATCTGGATATCATGGCTACTGTACAAATCTCTGTTGAAGGCATCGGCTACTGTAGCTATTTTATTCCTATTTGTGTGAAATCGCCTTGCTTGTCTCTGAGCGCATACATCTGATTTTACCTATGCTTCGATGCCTCTTCACACCTTTCAGGCTCCCTTAGACAACATGCCACTGAATTTTGCGTGAGAACTTGGGGAAACCAAATCTGAATGCAAGACTTCTGCAGCACTACCTCACACAGAACCAGAACGACACGCGTGCATCAGTTAGAGCTGATTTCGTCTCCGAGGCAGAGAAGGGTGCTTCATTCGTCGACAGCATCATTGCTGCAGAGAAAACATGGTGTTTTAAATACGATCCTCAAACAAAGAGGCAGAGCGCCGAATGGCGGTCCACAATATCTCCGGCGTCGAGAAAGGTGCGGCGACAGACGACCAAAACAAAGGCAAAGCTGATAGTTTTTATCGGTGCCGGAGGTGTCACACCTTACGAGTTTGTCCCACAATGGCAGACGGTCAATCAGGAGTTTTATATTCGCGTGCTCCAACGCATGCGTGAACTGCGGCGCCGTAGCCTTGACTTATGCGCATCTGGACAATGCAGCCTTCTCCACGATAACGCAAGGCCGCACAGTGGTCTCAGAGTAACAAAGTTTCTAGCCAAGCATAGCATTACTGTACTTCCCTATCCGCCATGCTGCCTAACCTGTCCCCATGCGTTATTTTCCTGTTGCTTCGTCTTAAGGGAGCCAGAAAATGTCGCTGGATGGGGAGTGTGTAGGCCATTCAAGACGCCACGACAAAATGAAAGCCCTGCCAAAAGAAGCGTTTTCCAACTGTTATCAGGACCTCAAGAAGGGTTAGAAGCTGTGTATAGACTGCAATGGAGGCTATTTCGAAGGGTGATGCGCAAATTATTTCAATGCCAAACCCATTTTTAGATGCCAGACAGCTTATGGTCGAGCTTGTTCCATCCCTGCGCCGTCCACACCCCCAGTGCGCATGCGCAACAGTTGGCCCAAGTTGGCAAGGAACGAGAACGCGCTCTCGCCCGCGAAAGGCAACGCTGACGCAGGCAGCGTCTGCTAGCGAGTTTCTTCATTAAAAAACCAACTGCTCGCGCTGCACAACCGTTCACCGGCCACCTTGTATATATAGGCTCTAGATCTTGACTTGAAATGTAGTGCCGTTGGGGGATTTCTCTGTGCGTAGTTGAACCATGAGGATTCGCAGCGTACGCGTTAACTAAATGTTATCCGGAACTCGGCAAGATCTACGACGTGGGAGCGCAGGAACCTCATAAGGACCAGGAGCATAAATGACAATGCGTGTGTATATATACACACACGTTGTCACTCATTTACATGGATGAGAGGGCAATGTCATGCGTGATTTACGACAGCACCGAACGATTCGCAGTGCTTCGCCCACACGTCATGGTTCACTTCGTAGAGATGCGTGATTTTTAAGCGATTCAGTCTCGGAATTTAACGGACAAAGGTTGTATTTCCCGCAACTTTCTCGAACAACCCCCCTGGACTCTTCCCTCTGGACGAAGCCTAGCGGGTCAGGTTAAATGGTGGCCTCTGAGTATCTAGTTGTTCGTAGCACCCTCTAGAGCGGCACTGATCTGTCTGCCGCCGTAGTCAGTTGCTTCGCAGCCGCTGGGGACAGGGGACTGAGGGTGTCGGGTCCATTGGCGTATTCATGGTAGGATATAAAGGGAGGTAGGGGAATTTGAGTATTCATAGCGTTTTCGTGCGAGCAACTGTCACAACCTCATTTCCTATAGCAACTAACGACTGTACAAACCGAATGCTGTTAGGCAATTTAGTCATACTTCTTGGTGAAAATAATTCTCTGTCGTCTCCTAGTTAGCCTCAGGAAACTCAAACATAAAACATTCAACTGCTCATAGGATGACACGTGAGCAGATGCATATGATGGCCATGATATCCGAGCATAGTTATTTTGCAATAATGAGGCCTATGTATAACAAGACGCATTCAGATCATATAAAGAAGAGTGCGGTCTATTCAGACCGCCCGAATGTGCGTAACAACATCTAATTCCACAATTACAGTGGTCAACCAATTCCTATAAAGCATCTAAAATGCTCCAAAGCTTTACAGTCCACGAATAGTTCTGGAGCAGTGGACGTGGCGTTTTAAATAGACTGTTTAATAAAAGAAAAGTAAACAACGTTAATTGTGTGCTCATAAATGTGTGATGCGCTTGTGAGTAATGACTATGTGACCTAGGCAGACAAACGGTCTGGGCACATCTCCGGGGCAGCAATAGTAACAGTTTTTCCATGGACGCGCAGGAGCAGCTGTTGAAAAATTAACATGTTAAACGTCGTAGCATGTTAGGGGTTTCTAAAGCCTAAGCTGCTATGGTCTCTTTAGAGAGACCGATTTTTTGATGGTGGTGTGCGCCACCACCGCCCGCGTCCGTAATCGTAATCGCTGTCAGCTTCAGCACGACAAGATCTACATGCCTGCGTGTGGGGTGGCGCCACCCCTGTGTGCTGCAGGGGCGTCACCCCATCTAAAGGGTGGCACTACTACGACCCTCCCATACTCTCAACACTTCGCTGGTTGTCTTTCATTCTCAACCACGGCTCTGGCATGGTAGGAGAGGTAGTGGTATCTACTCCTGTCTTTCTCTGCATGGCTAAGAATCTTGCATTTCGTGCTCTCAGCCACGACTTTTGTTGCTTTATTACAGAGAAGGGAAAACGTTGTACACACAAGCATTTCGAAAATTTGTAATAAGTGTATCGAGCAATGCTTGTAAGCCATGTGGGCGCATGCGCCACTGCCAGTGAAACGAACTATAGATAATGACCACGCGTTGTTATCATACAGCTTGCTATATATATATATGCATTCGTCGTCTGAATAAACGCTTTCTTTGTTACTGGCTTCCACTTGTCACACTCGTCACTGATACATGGTGTCAGAAGTGGGCGCGTCGCTCCGCGGCGTAGATGTAATCGGCCCACGAACAGCAAGCAGCAACCGGTGAATGCGATTCAAAGCCAGGACATGGAACTTCTCAAGGCACCAGAACCCTTGCTGCTATCCGGAAGCACGGCAAAGAACTGGGAGAAATACAAACAGAAGTTCGAGCTGTTCTTGGAGGCGACAGCGTCAGCGAAGGAACCGAGGCCTCCAGCTGTCAAGACCGCGCTTCTGCTGAGCTTCGCAGGAGACGAAGCGCTCGAGGTATTCAACAATTTTTCTTTTGAGGAGGGCGAAAGCAAGCAAGATTATGAGACCGTTGTAAAGAAGTTCACTGAATATTGCCAGGAGCACCGAAATGAGGTTTTTGAGAGATACCTGTTCCGGACAAGAACACAAGCAGAAGGCGAACCCTTTGAGCATTTTCTACGTGACCTCAAGAGACAGGCACGCAGCTGTAACTTTGAGCCCTTGACAGAATCCTTGATCCGAGACCAGATTGTCTTCGGCACAAACAACACCAAGCTGCGGGAGAAAATGCTCAAGGAAAAGGACCTAACGCTTCTCAAGGCAGGGCACATATGCCGAGCCGCGGAAGTATCCGCCCAGCAGAATGAAGCATGGTCCCATGCAGACAACCAGATAGCCCTGGTCAAAAAATCGCAACAGCGCGTTTGTGCCAAATGCAATCGGTCCCACGCGCGCGCTAGGTGTCCAGCCTTCGGAAAGACTTGCTTCGTGTGTAAGGGAAAAAATCACTTTGCTATGTGCTGCACGAAACGACAAGTAGACGATGTGCACGAAGACAGCGATGACTTTAGTGTTTTGGATGTGAAAATTTGCAATGTCAACCGCAAGGAAGATTGGACAGTTACAGCACAAGTTGCGGGTCAAATGGTGGTGCTTAAAGTTGACACAGGTTCCCAGGCCAATCTGCTGCCTTACTCCGTCTACCGTAGGTGCAAGGGGGACCTGAAGCTTCACCCAAGTTGTGCTGTCCTGCGGTCATATAGCGGAGGTGTTATCAAGCACGTCGGCGTGGCAACGCTGCAAGTTGAGATGAACCATCGGTCCTGTAGAATCTCTTTTTTCGTGGTGAAAAAGAGCAGCCCCGCTATTCTGGGATTAGCCGCAAGTGAAACTCTGGGTCTAGTGTCGCGCAACGTAGACACGGTCATCAAAGAGGGCACCTCTGACATTATGAAGGAATTCCCAGATTTATTTCAGGGAACTGGCTGCTTGCAGCGACAGTACCACATGGTTTTACGCAAGGATTCAGTTCCAGTAGTAATGCCAGCGCGGCGAGTACCTCTGGCACTGCGAGGTCCACTACGAGATGAGCTCGACCGGATGGAAAGAGGCGGCATCATACAGAAGGTCAGCGCACCAACGGACTGGGTGAGCCCTCTAGTGATCGTAAGAAAGAAAAACGGAAAGCTGCGTTTGTGCATGGATCCTCGGAATATCAATAATTGTCTAAAGCGGGAACATTATCAAATGCCAAGGCGGGAAGATATTGAGGCTGAGCTAGCAGGGGCCCAATATTTCTCCCGCCTTGATGCAAACTCCGGCTTTCACCAAATCCCTTTAGACAATGCAACGTCAAATATCTGCACATTCAGCACACCGTTCGGGCGATACCGTTTTTTAAGGCTTCCGTTCGGTATAGCGGCCGCGCCAGAAGTCTTCCAGAAGGCGATGAGCGAAATCTTCGACCGAGCTGCGGGAGTCCAGGTGTATGTTGACGACGTCTTAATCTATGGAGCTACAAAAGATGAGCACGATGCGCGCCTCCGGCATGCGTTGCAGTTGTCCAGACAGGCAGGTTTGACGTTTAATGCTGATAAATGCAAGATCGGGCTCACTGAAATTGATTTCTTGGGTGACGTCATATCCAAAGAGGGCATAAAACCGAACCCTCTGTTGAGCAAGGCGCTGGGCAAATTACCTGAACCGGTAGACAAGACGGCCATACACCGGATGCTAGGCGTGGCGAACTACTTTGGTAAATTCATACCCAACCTAGCAGATAAGACGAACCTGCTGCGCAGCCTTTTAAAGAAACAGATCAATTTTGAATGGACAGAGAACCATGCGCGCGAGTGGGCAGTTATTTGTGAGCATCTAAGCAAACCACCGCTGCTCGCAATCTTTGACGCGTCCAGAGAAACAAAAATCTCTGCAGATGCTTCAAAATGCGGGCTAGGAGCAGCTCTTTTGCAACGTGACGGTGACGCTTGGCGGCCAGTTGCCTATGCATCCCGCGCTATGAGCGCTGCAGAACAAAGGTACTCTCAGATCGAGAAAGAAGCGATGGGAATTACCTACGGCTGCGAAAAGTTTCACCAGTTTGTCTATGGACGCAAGATTGTTATTGAAACTGACCATCGTCCGTTAATTGCCATTGCTACAAAAGCTATTGGTGACATGCCTCCGCGACTTCAGCGTTTCTTTCTGCGTTTGCTCACCTATGACTTTGATCTTCACTTCGTGCCAGGCAAGCAGCTGCTCCTGGCGGACATGCTGTCAAGGGCGTCACCAACTGCCACAGGGGATACCGATGGATTCAACGAGGACGTGGAAGTCCATGCAACAAGAATTGTGTCCGAGTTGGTAAGCAAAAAGACCATGGATCGCCTAATAAAGGAAACGGCAGCTGATACCGAGTTGCAAGCTGTTATCAACTACTTAGGCAGCAAGGGCAAGCTTGAAGGCACATTGAAACCATTCGCATCCGAGTTGTCACTCGTACAGGGCATTTTATTTAAGGGATGCAAAGTAGTTATCCCTAAGTCGTTGAGGCCAGAAATACTCGACCGCATTCATGAAGGGCACTTGGGTATGAATTAGTCCAAAGCAAAAGCTCGACGTTTGGTTTTCTGGCCAGGGCTTAACGTGGACATCGAGAAGATGCTACAGCGCTGTGCAGCCTGCCGCAAGTACGCTTACGCGCAGCAAAGTGAGCCTCTAGTTTTAAGGCCCGCACCGCAATACGCGTGGTACAGAGTCGGAGTCGACATCTTCCAGCAAGGTGGAAGTTCCTACCTATGTGTCTTTGATGCTTTGTCCAACTTCCCAGAAGTCGAAAGACTAACTGACTTGACCACCATATCGGTAATCGAAAAGCTGAGTGCCATTTTTGCTAGATATGGCATCCCAGTAGAAGTTTGCAGTGATAATGGACCTCAGTTTTCATCCTATGAATTTGCACGTTTTGCCTCCAGGTACGACTTCCAGCATGTGACGTCTAGCCCCAGATTTCCTCAGTCCAACGGTCTCGCTGAGAAAGGCGTGCAAATTGTAAAACGAATCATGAAGAAGACTGCGGAAACGAAACAGGACTTCTGGCTTGGGCTACTCAGCTACCGTTCGTCACCCCTCGAAGATGGTCGTTCACCGGGTGAGCTCCTCCAAGGCAGACGCCTACGCACTAGACTTCCAGACTTCAGCCACCACTCAAGCGTTTCCGTGACTAAACACAAACAGCCCGAAGCTCGTGGCAGATGCTTACCAGCCCTCAAGAAAGGCGAAGTCGTACGGGTCCAAGACGAGGCATGGACCAGGAAGGCGCAAGTGCTAGGACGAGTCGCACCAAGATCATATGAGGTAGCCACAGAAGACGGCAGACGGTTACGACGTAACCGGCGTCACCTACTGAGGACACGTGAGCAGTATCGTGAACAAGCCGAAAGTGAGTCTTCATCGAGCGATGAAGGTGATGGTCCCACCGAGCCAGAACGACCTCGGCGTGAGCACGGCGAGGAACGTCAAAGCCCCAGTAACAGATCGCCCATGGAGCAGCCACCGGCACATGTTCCGGTTCCTCAGCAAGACTTACTTCCTCAGCTACGCAGATCTGGGCGGCAGACACGACCACCGGATCGACTACGCTACGATAGTAACTTTAATCAAATAACTTAAGTTGTTTTCTTTACCCGCGGGAAGATGTATCGAGCAATGCTTGTAAGCCATGTGGGCGCATGCGCCACTGCCAGTGAAACGAACTATAGATAATGACCACGCGTTGTTATCATACAGCTTGCTATATATATATATGCATTCGTCGTCTGAATAAACGCTTTCTTTGTTACTGGCTTCCACTTGTCACACTCGTCACTGATACAATAAGCATATTCAAACACAAATTACAGATGCAAAACCAGTCCATTAAGAAGGTCAGAGAGCTCGTGTATATGCCCGAACGAGAATTATTTGTTCTTGGAACATATGCCTTTTTTAGCGTCGGTTCAGCATGCCGAACTATCATACTTGCTTTCCAGGGACTTCGCGTGACAAAAGCTTTTCTTCTTTTGCCACGCGAAGGTACCGGGTGGTTGTAGGGGTAATATTAAGTTCCTTTTCCCGACTTTCCTAGGTAATTGTGTTTCCAAATCTCCGTGTGTTGCCAACTGCCGACTGTGTTTTCATTAAGGCTGACGAAGCAAGAGATGTCGACGATGAAGGAAGATTAAGGAAGGAGGATTAGGAACAGGAATAATTCAGCTAATAGGAATACGGTGATGACAACGAAGCGAAGGAAGGCGACGACAACAAAAAAAGGAAGCGGATAATGACGATTGAGAAGACAGAGTAGAGAAATCAGGCAATGTAAGAGGCAGAAGTCGGGAAGAAGCGTAAATAAAGTAATACTCAAAGACTGCCACAGCTTGCAGCAAAAGCTACATTACGCTGCGTTCGCACTGTGCAGCGTTTTCTGCTTAGGCCATGGAGCAGAGATATTCACAAGGGTATAGCTGTGCCCTCTCGAATATAAGCGTCAAAATTTAAAAAAATGGTACTTGCAGGATTATAAGAAAGGCCTAGAAGCGCCCTCGAACGAAGGACACTTTGTTAAAGTCGCCAAATTTCTCACGTTATAATCAGTTTTTGACACAGTGAAACGGCGCAAAGCGTTTATGGGCACGGTACAATGGTCATAATTGACGGTGATGACGATTGATTGATTGATTGATTGATTGATTGATTGATTGATTGATTGATTGATTGATTGTGGTTCGGTTAGGAAGGGACGCTAATTTCTGCAGCCCATGTAGGGAGCACGGCTAAGCGTCCGTGGGGGTGGGGGAAAGAGAGTGAAAGAGATAGAGAGGAGAGAAAACCCGTAGTGGAGGGCTCCGGAAATTTAGACCATCTGGGGTTCTTTAACATGCACTGACAACGCACAGTACACGGGCCTCTGGCATTTTCGCCTCCATCGAAAATGCGACCGCCGCGGCCGGGATCACGTGCACAGCCGCTGCCGCTATTCCAAACCGCTATTACTTACAACGTAAAAGAAAGCGTCTACGCCTGTGCGTATTGGAACGCTGCTTAATAGGAGCAGCATTAGTGCATCCCTGAGCGAATAGGTTAGGCGTCTTGCATTCTCGGCCACAGCTTTGATATTGTAGGAGTGCTTTTAGGGGCAAGTGCTTCACACCACAAGGTACACGACGAAGACGACGAAGTCGAGAGACCAGAAAAAGCCGAAATTGTAGCACAAACAAGAGGGGGAGGAAACGAAAAAGCAGAATACGAATCACTGACAACATCAAGACAGCAGAACCTAGCTTACCCTGTGCCCGTGCTGCGTCCTCTGGCAGCCCCTGGATTTCTTTCTTTTTTTTCTTAAATTGTATGACTATCTGGCGAACGTGTGTCTCCCGAAGACGTTTGCTGCATTTAATTAGAGGCGCCTCTCTATCTGATGACATTTCGCACTATCTGCAGAGCACATTCTTTTCACTAAAGAGCCTGTGCGCTTTCGGTGAGCGTACGTCAGCGTCCTGACATTTGAAAAGGCCGACATGTCTTCCAAATGAGTAGATCGCTAGGTGCCACCTTATCCTCAGAGAGCTAACACACACTCAGTAGTTGCACCAACTATTAACTGTCGTGAACATTGCTCATCGTTCCACGCCTTTCTTCTCCGCATATATATTTCATACCGTAAGGCCTTACAGTCCTACGACGCTTTCACCGCTGAACGCGGTGACTACAGCATGTTCCGACCAGGCGCGCTCGCCATTGTCCTTTTAATTAGCGGTGAGTTGCTGATAGACCAGCTGTATACAAATGAACTTCAGCTTGCAGTTCGTTCAATTTTCCACCAGTCCGAGCGTTTTCCGCAATGAAAACGACGCACTGCACCAAGAATGCTAGGCATATTGGTTCCAGATATATTGAGCTGCTTTACTTTAGCTTTTTCTGTGCCAACTGAAGTGGCTTATGCCACTTCGGAAGCTCTGAGATAATAAATTGCGCACACGGGCCTGATTCTCGGCAAGAGCTTCAGCATATCTGTCAGGGAGAAGAGGTAAACAGCGTCTGTTCAATGATATACTGGTCACGTTATACACCACCAGGTGAAAGTAAATAATAATGAAGCATACTGACGATCGTTTCGTATGCTAGTGCGTTTGAATATCTAACCAAGACAAATATGAGCAATAGCAGGTTGACGCGATGATGTTTGGCATTACAAGAGCGTAGTTTCCGTGTGATATATACTAAATGCAAAGAAAATGTTGTGGCAGACTTCATCAGTAGGGTAACGTTTGAAACTTTAGGCTCGATTAAAAACGTAATATTTTTGGGGGGCCATGCAAAGAACGGAGCTGCGTCTGTGTTAGCTGGGTGTGTAAGGATACTGCATACTGATATTTATTGCAGTAATATGAAAAAGAGTGCCGCACGCAACTAAGACGTTATTTTCTGCTGGAGCGACAAACATTTTGTGCATTCAAGACAATACCGATGCTGTGAAATGAGCGTGCAGGTGCTATTTTGGTGGGGTCACGGTTGGCGCAGAAGACAATACGATCGTTGCTTGTTGACAACATTGGACGATGTAGGCGGTTTTCTTTCCAAGAAAACTTTTGATGAAACGGGCATTTGTAACACATAAGAGATTTAATGAAAGACTAACTTCTTCACTGGTCATATCAGATTGAAACAATGTTACTCAGCTTTGCAGTAGTTTTCTTCACTGTCCGAATATTATCCTTGCGTAAAACACCGGATGCAGCAATTGCTTCTCTTCTTGTGGTAGTATAGCGCCCAGCACTCACATCTATTCAACTCATCTTGCTGCTCGCACACTTTCTAGTGAGTTCCTTAAAGCCACCCACCACCTGAGCATAACTTCGAATGGACACACTGTATATTATCCTGTAAGACCAAGAAGTGATTGTACTTGTTTATGCATCTTTGTAACTTGTGTTCCTAGTATTTTCACAACAATGTCCATTTGTTGTCGCCACGTGCTCTTCACGGTAAAGGACGCAGTACATTTGAAGACGTTGCTAGTCGAACTGTTTATTGGACAACCTGTGTGCTGCGAAGCCTAGCAAATCACGCTGCGTGGTCTTAGCGCCGAGAAGAGTCGTCCGTCGACGATACAAAAAAACTCACCAGCGAGCAAATGCTTCGACTTCTATATATTCATCACAGCGTGTGTTCGTATTGTCACTGAGGTTCTAGGACGCTGCAAAATGTGTTCATAGGGCATGCACTCTTTTTAGAAAGGTTGACACCATTCCCGAAGCAGCATGTCAGGTAAGCGTCGCTTGTTACGCGCAGCGCAGGCTAGTGACAACGACGCTTCCTATAAACAAACCAAAACAGTGCACGTGTCACAGCCCCTTCTGGAAAAAAAACATTGTTGAGATTCTGTAAACAGAGCATAAAAACAAGAATACATGCAAAAAAAAATTAAAAACCTAACAAGCTGTTACAGCTAATCAGCGCACCTAATAAGTTTCATGGCGCACCACGTGTACAACTTCGCGTCGTGCGCAGAACCGCTGTGATTACGTTAAACCATGGGGCACCACCTCACAGGCCAGTGCACCAGAACGTCGGAGTACTTTGTAGTGGTCCGAGTAGCACCGCAGTAGCTTCTCAGTCTGCGTCGTAGTATCGGCGTCCACTCCGAGATACGGTCTCCGGGTCGGTATTCCATGCGGCGCTGTCGAGGACTGTAATAATGGCTACGGACCCTTTTCCTGGGAGGCGCGCCTACCAGAAAGGGGCCTACGGACCCTCTCTGTTAAGCCGCTTTCTAGAAGACCCCTACAAGAAAGGGGACTACAGACGCTATTTCTGGTAGGCGGGGATAAGTAGGCGGGCCAGCTGTCGAGTGTCTTCCGCTTGTTACAAATAGCAAGCAACGCCGAGATCTTCATCACCGACGACCAGTAGCTTGACGACAAGCGGTGTTGCTGGGCCCCTCCCATAGACAAGCATGTATGGCGTTATCACTTAATTGTGTCGTTTCTTTGACGGTCGTGTTGTACGTGGCATCATAGGAAGTGTAGTGCCCCATGTGTCGTGTACAGCGTCGATGTACATGCCCAGCATGCCGGCGGTGGTCTCATCTAGACGCACGGTGAGGCTGTTTGTCTGCGGCTGTTGGTTTACGGAGAGGCCATTCGTTTGCGGGTGGTTTGGCAGTACCTCAAGATCACCAGAGTTTGGTTAGCCGGAAAGGCCGCACCTCTGTCGGTGATCAGAACCTGTGGGGCACTGTCACGAAGGACTACATTCTAAACGAGGAACTATGCTAACTCCGCTGTACTTTTCTTGGTAAAGGCTCCAGTTCCGTCGTAGCGGCTGAGGCAGTCAGTCGACGACGACCCGTGTATTGCCGGGTGTTGACATCGGGAACGGCACAAGTACTTATGTCACTGTACTTATGTACTTATGTCACTGTATTCCCTTTAGCCTACTGGTTAATTCTTGAAAGGACATTTTATAATGTGCTGCGTACCAGGCCATAGACAAAATGAAGGAAATGTGCTGGCAGACCAGCTTGCGCCATGCACTCATTCAACAAGTAGTGATCCCTTTACTCCGGTTCCTGCTTTACATTTTAAATATTATAATCCCAATAGACTCAGAATATATTAGGAGCATCATTCGACGCTGAAGTAAGCAGCAAGCTACACCTTGACATGCCAGAAATAGAAATATTGTCATCTGCCACCTAATCGAGAAAATATGAAGTGACAATCTCAGCTCAAAATAGGACATACCTACCGCGCTCATAGTAACCTTCTGACTTGCGCTGAATCACCAACGTATAAAAAGGGCGGGGGGGGGGGGGGGGGGAGGGAAGACACTTACTGTTCATGGGCTAGAATATAAGGATCTCAAACATGAAACGAAATAAGATTTTAGTGAAGAATATCGTGTACACATCCCATTTCATCCTTCAGTTTTCGCGGAAATAACCTGATTTTTTATAATATATCCGTCTTAAACCTTTTGAAACAGCCCATTACATTATTGGACATTCGCACACAAGACACCTAGCACGTCCTCCCGTAAAAGAGGACGTTGCTAGGAGAGCATTGCACTCACCTCCATACCCTTGCTCGCAAGGGTCCTTTGAGGCATCGGTGCTTTTAAAATCTTACGTGGACATTACACAGCTAGTCATTTGACATTTGTCATGTCATCGTCATCACTTCATTATGTTTACCTATTTTAAGCACGTTCAGTGTGAATTACTTGAGGCCCATTTAGATCCACATCACAGCCCCCCGCAACCATTGATCGCATCACTGCACACCTGATTCTTCGTCCTGGCGCTTTTTGTCCGTGAACGACCCTTGCACCATTAAGCCCCGCACACCATCATCACCATTATCAACAACATCATTACCGGTCACTGTAACGAGCCCGTAAGAGTTTAGCCTGTAAGATAATTTTATGTTCGTGTGGATTCGAAGGCAGCACACCCCTGACCCTCATGGGCACATTGTTTTCATCCAAGGCTATGATATGGTATAAGTAGTGCTTGAGGGCTTTAGATGCGTCAACTCTCGGCTGCCGGTCCTTCAATGAAGACGAACAAAACGAGGAAGATGATGTCGGCGATGAAGAAGGTGAAGATAATGATGGCGAAGAAAGAATGCTGAGAAAATGAGGCAGAGGAAGTAGAGGAAGACAAGGACGACAATGAAGAAGGCCAGCATGGCAGAGAAGTTAGGAGTATGGAGTGAGGACGACAGCAAACACGAAGTTCACGAAAAAAATGAGTAAGGACAAGAAGACAAAGCAGAAAACTAAGACAATTAAAGTGGAAGAAGAGGCGGAGGAGAAGCCCGTGGGTAAGACCGACACTGAAGAGTGAGAGAACACGCAGTAACACCTACCTTATGATGGCACAGTTTTACAACCAGCATTGTTTTTACAAATACTGTTCCATGACGACTTTGTTAAAAAAACTAATAATGTGGCTGCCTCCATGTCCGCAATTGTGGCTTTAGTTGCTACAATTGACAAAGAGTAATAGGTGCACTTTCAGTGGGTGCTGACAAAAATGATCATCTAATATCTGCCGATTTTATGCGGAGACTTCTTTGCCACTCCAGCAATTCACAGATCCCTAACAAATTCCAGCTTTCCTTTCAGAACGTCGGCCCTTACGAGTGTTCCTGTTCCCAACCTTTTCGTTTTCTGCAAGTGGCAAATGTAAATAATTATAGTGCCTGATAGATCTTGTTTAAAGCAATGAGAATTGTAAATTGGACAATTCCTGCTTATCATCTGTTGTGTGTGCTGCGTGGTTGTGTTGTATTTATTTGTAATAAATACACTAGTGTTCTTGCTTCGTTCATTGTGTTTAAAGACACAAATGTGTTTCATATAACCAATTGAGATTATAATCCACAACTACACTACATACTAGGGGTGAAGCTCCTCTTGCTCGTGGCCTGTCCCTTGTTGGCGTGCACTCTAGTTCTTGAGGTGACCGCTGGATGCGCAGCTGTGCTTTCTTTGGATTTAAATGACACCCACTAGATGGCGCGGTAGTGCTCGCTCCACTCCCGGCGCGTGGCTTAGTTAGATAACTGACCGCTAGAGGGCCGCGCCTATATAAAGCGCTCGCTTTTGGCGCGCTTCCTTTCTCATCAGAGCGCAGAGAATGGACTTCGTTCACGCGCATGACGAACGCCGAGCATTACGAGTTCCTCCGAGAGATCATCCGCAGCCAGACCACCACTTTCGGCGCAGCTCCTCCGTTGTGCGTCTTCCTCGCGGGACCTGCCGGGTGTGGCAAGACGTTCGTCCTACGCCTGGTGATGGACGTTTCCAACCGTTACAACGACGCGGTTCCCCACTACGCGTTCGTCATCTGCGCGAACACGGGAAAGGAGGCGGTAGAAGTGGGAGGAACCACCGTGGATTCGGCTTTCAAGCTCTCGTACAGCAAGGTCAGGAACGCCGGGTTAAGCGACAGCGAGCTCAACACGTTCCGCGTGGCATTTCGTCACGTCAAGTACGTCATCCTCAAGTGCGTCGTGTATATAAGTCTATATACAATCAACCCTATAACAACGTGTCGATTCCTTGATGTGCGCGTGAATGTTTCACGGTTTCACCGATAAGCACTTATATACATATAATCACACCACACACCCGTATTACCACGTCTTTGTATGAGGATGAGTGGGCATTTACGGAGGATTCACGGTCTACCAGATTACCTCCGCAGCTTCGTCCACTCATCACCATTCACTTCGTGGATATGCGGGATTTTTTCCTGTTTCACATGGAACTAATCATATCCCAGTGGACATGCTACAGTTCTGGTAGTTTTTTTCTTGTATTGGCATTTCGCATTCATCATGCTCATTGTTATCCCGATGTATGCTGCTTCCATCATCATCATCAGCCTGTTTAGGTCCACTGCAGAACGAAGGCCTCTTCCAACGACTTCCAATCCACCCTATCCTGAGCGAGTTGGTTGAACTTTATGCCCGCAAACTATTTAATTTCATCGCTCCATCTAATCTCTTGCCTGCCTCTGCTGCGCTTTCCCTCTCTTGGTATCCATTCCGTCGCTCTTACTGTCCACCTGTTATCCTTTCTCCTCATGACATGCCCTGCCCAGGTCCACTTCTTTCTTTTAATTGATGTAATAATATCGGCTACTCCTGTCTTGTCTCTGATCCATGCCGCTCGTTTTTTTATCTATTAGCGTTACCCCTACCATTTTTCTTTCCACTGCACGTTGCGTGCTCCTTAGTTTCATCTCTAGTTTTTTTTTTTATCCTCCACGTTCATGCACCGTACGTTAGTACTGGGAGAATGCAGTGATTGAATACTATTCGCTTTAGTGACAGCGGCAAGTTTCCAGTCATGATTTCGTAATGCCTTCCGACTGCGCCCCAGCACATCCTTATTGTACGGAGAACTTCTTTTTCATGGGGAGGAGTTCCTGTTAGTAACTGTCCCAGGTATACATGTTCGTTTACACATTGTAAGGGTTCATGGTTTAATTTAAATTCCCGTTCCTTATCTACGCTATCGAACATAACTTTGGTCTTCTGCCTATCCATTTTTAATCCATATTTAATCAAATTTTAATACTTTCCCTGTTTAGGTCATCAATCATGCTTTGTAGTTCGTCTCCATCATTGCTAAAGAGCACAATGTCGTCTGCAAATCTTAAATTGCTTAGGTATGCTCCGTCTATTCGAATTCCCTTTTCATCCCAGTCTAGACGTTTAAAGACTTCCTCTAAACATGCAGTGGATAGCATCGGGGTCATCGTATCTCCTTGTCTCACACCTCTCCCGATCGGAATTTCTCTGCTTCTCTCATGTAGGAGTACTGTGGCTCTGCAATCTTTGTATATGTTGTTTATCGTTTTCACGTATACGCCAGGTACCCCTTGTCGACGTAGAGCTTCTATAGAACTGCTTGTATTTCTATGGAGTCAAATGCTTTCTCGTGGTCGATAAACGCCATATAAAGAGGTTTGTTATATTCCGCGTACTTCTCAATTACTAGGTTGATAGCGTGGCTGTGGTCCATTGTCGAGTAACCTTTCCTAAAACCAACTTGTTCTCTCGGTTGGTTAAAGTCGAGTGTTTCTCTTATCCTCGTACAAATTACTTTCGTAAATAGCCTGTATATTACTGGGAGTAGGCTAATTGGTCTGTAATTCTTTAACTCCTTTATGTTACCTTTCTTGTGGATTAGAATTATATTAGCATTTTTCCAACTGCGCGGTACACTACATGTCTTGATACATTTCGTGAAGAGTGATGCAAGTATTTAATGCGAAGCATTTCTTGGCGACCTTCGGCGACTTTGAGCGTATCTATCTATCTAGCCGCCTACGATTTAGTGCTCTCCTGGCCGTTACGCAAATGGAATGTTTACGAAAATTGGTATGCCACAACATGACTGCATAACGAACATCAATGACAGGTCATAACATGAAAATCATGATATGTATGTCATGAGCGGCATTATTTACACGCCACGGTCTTGGTGCTCTCCTGGCCGTTTCGCTAATGGGATGTGTGCGAAAATTGGTACGCCACAATATGACTGCTTGACGAACATAAATGACAGGTCATAACATGAAAATCATGATATGCATGTCATGAGCGGCATGATTTACATGCCATGGTCTTAGTTCTCTCCTGACCGTTTCGTTAATGGGATGTATACGAAAAGTGGTACGCCACATGACTGCATGAAGAACATAAGTGACAGATCATAACATGAAAATCATGACATCCATGCCAAGAGCGACATGATTTACATGCGACGGTCTTGGTGCTCTCCTGGCCGTTTCGTTAATGGGATGTGTACGGAAATTGGTATGCCGCAACATGACTGTATGACGAACGTAAATGACAGGTCATAACTTTATAATCATGATATGCGTGTATGAGCGGCATGCTTTACATGCCACAGTCATGGTGCTCTTGCGGAAATTTCGTTAACTTCATATGTACCAAACTCGGTATAGCGAGACAATGCAAATCGCTTTTGCGTTCCTGATGCGTGCTTCGCGTTTCCTTGATTCCCCACTGCACGTGCGATCTGCCAGTTTTTTTCAACTAAAATATCTCCTCCGTCTTTGATCAACTCGGCTGTTATACCATCTTCACCAGCTGCTTTACCGCGGGACATGCCTTTGACAGCTTTTTTTATTTCTTCAGCGGTGATACATGAAATTTCAGTGTTCTCCTCTGGATTCTATTTATATTAAGGTTGTATGGTCGGTCTCAGAGCTGTACAGTGCAGAGTAGAAATTTTCTGCTACCTTTACTATTTCGTTGAAAAAGTTGATAACGTTACTTTGTTTGTCTTTTAGCGCGTGCATTTTCTTTTGTCCTAAGTGCACTTTTTTTGACCGATTTAATGCTGGTGCCATTCTCTACTGCTCTCTCTATTTCTCACATGTTAAAGCTTCTTACATCTTTTTTCCTGGCTCTACTGATCTATTTTGATAGTTCTGCGAATTCTATATTATCTTTTGACGAGTTTACTTTCATTTGTTGGCGTCTTTTTATTAAGTCCTTGGTAGATTAGGACAACTTACTTGTTGCTTGCTTTGTTGTTTTACCCCCGACTTTTATCGCTGTTTCAAGGATTGTTTTCGTTATAGTTTTGTTTATTTCTTCTAAATCTTCATCGTATTCGCCTAAGGCCTCGAACTTGTTGCTTAGGGCGTCATCAAATTCTTCGTTCTTCGCCCTGATTACCTCTAGATTTGCATTATATCCAGTAAATAATTTAGTTCTTGTTTTCTTTAGGTTAAGTACAATCTTTGCCCTTACTAATCTGTGATCGCTGCATTTTATCTTCCCCACTACTTCGGTGTCTTGAATTATACCTGGTTGTTCGCACATTATAATGACAATTTCATTCTTGGTGTCCTCGTTAGGTCTTTTCCACATCCACTTCCTATGCTTGTGTTTCTTAAAAAACATATTCATTATTCGGTGTCGGTTTCTTTCGGCATATTGTACTAGCATTTCCCCGCGGTTATTCCTACGGCCGACGCCGTAGTTGCCAATCGCCTGTTCTCCACTTTGTTTTGTTCCTACTTTTGCGTTGAAATCCCCCCTGACTACTGTGTATTGTGTCTGTACTTTCGTCATTGGTAATTCGATATCCTCGTAGAACTGCTCTACTTGTTCGTCGTCGTAGCTCGTTGTTGGCGCATATCCCTGGATTATCTTAAGTTTGATTGATTGATTTGTGGGGTTTAACGTCCCAAAACCAGCTCTGATTATGAGAGACGCCGTAGTGGAGGTCTCCGGAAATTTCGACCACCTGGGGTTCTTTAACGTGCACTGACATCGCACAGCACACGGGCCTCAACATTTCGCCTCCATCGAAATGCAGCCGCCGCGGCCGGGATTCGATCCCGCGACCTTCGGATCTGCAGCCGAGTGCCATAACCACTAGACCACCGTGGCGGGGCATATCTTAAGTTTATAACGCTTATTTAGTTTTATTACGACGCATGCTACCCTTTCATTATTGCTGTAGAATTCATCTACGTTGCCTGCTATATCTTCGTGGATTAGGAAGCCAACTCCATATTCTCTCTTTTCGGGTAACCCTTTATAGCAGAGGACATGTCCATTGTTTAAGACTACGTAAGCTTCACCTGCTCTCCTAGCTTCGCTAAGGCCAGTGACGTACCACCTAACTCCCTCTAGTTCCTTGAGTAGTTCCGCTAATCTAGCTTCGCTGGAGAAGGATCTTGCATTGAACGTTCCAATGTTTAGTTTCCAGTGGCGGCCTGCCCGGGTCCAGTGATTATTACTGCCCTCTGCTGCTTCACAGAGCCGACCGCCGCCGTGGACAAATGTTCTGCAGCTGCTGGACACTGAGGGCGAGAGCTTAATTGTAGACATCGTGTGGGAGGTGGTTGCCAAGTACATCACCAGGCAGGCCCATTCCTGTTCTGGTGTAGGAGTGAGTCGAAACGGCAGTTGAACAATTGAAAGCATTTCAGGTTCCCAACCGTCGCAGGACCCCTTTACCGACAAAATCTGCTGCTTTGAGTTTCTCAAAGTTATTTGTCATCACCGTCATACTTTCTTTACCGAGTATTACTATTGCTGCTTTTAGATTCCGTTGTGCTCAGGTTTCCTTAATATTATAGTTCACACGTTCAACTATCATTTGGGTACTGCTGCTAGAAGTCTCTAATATTCTGTGGTAAAATGTACAAGGAATAATCAGAACGTTATAGACGTATCAACTGTCCTAGGTGAAACGTCAGCTTCTGCTATGTTCTAGGCTCCAAAGTAGTTACAATACTGACAAAGGCAGCAGTGACGAAGGCAGTGACAGATTGAAGCCCGCGTTTTGTACAGACCCAAAAGCGCTCCCCCGCCGTACATCATTTTGCAAAGCACATACTCCACCTCTGAGAACAATTTCCTTGCTGACGTGTTGACTCCAGAAACATTTCGCAATTCTTCTATATACAAAACATTCAATCTCCACTGGTTGACATTGAAGTATTTAAATTTAACTGTTTGTACCCTATCGTTGCTTGATAAAAGCTTATGCTCACTACCAAACTCCACACACATTTTGTACATGACTTGAAGTTGCTTTATTTCACGCCCAACTTACGTTTGTCGCACATACGAGCACGTGTTCTGCATTCGCGGGGCACTTTAGAACTGACTGTTTAGAAACCGATTTATTTAGTATCTGTTTCGCCTTATAACTTCTATCCTATATCTGCCCCACATTTTTCCTTTCATAGTCTTTATGAAGTAATGTTGCTTTAATACTATCATTCACTAGCTCATGTTACTCTTAATCGTTGAATTCTTACCAGCATATTGCCTAAGATAATTTATGTTGAACTCTCAATCCCGTTTCTCGACAGACACGCAGAACCTACCTTCTAATCACAACTCGGGGTGTGAAGTGCGATTTTCGAAATAAATAAAAAGTAATGTTTCTACTTCAGCAGTAAGCAATACTGGAGCCATTTTCTAGTGGAGCCGTTTGAAACGGTGTCAGGTGTGTGGCACATTTGTTAAGTCATGCTCCGTGTGTCATATCACGATGCAATAAAAAAACGCTGCTCAGGATGCTTACCTTTTTTTTCTTGCAGTGGTCCACACATACAAAAAGCCCGCAGTACCTTCCACCAGGTAAAGCTGTTTTCACGCACGCTATCCTCGATTTCTTTTCAGATAACGTGGCATGCTGCTTTAGAAAAATTTTAATGGAATTTCACGTAAACTCCAGTTTCTGTAAAAGTGCACATCACTGCATGGACAGATCAGATCCTTGAGCTCGTCCACGCTTGTCCTTCGTATGATGAAGCAGAAGAAATGAAGAACGCTTAGGCAGGTGGGCAAAAAAAGATGGTCAACGCTGGAATTGCGCCCCCAATGTGCTCTTTCCTTGGAACATCTTTCAACTACCATAAACACTTTCTAGACCACCAAGCGTTTAGTGCTTCTGAAGATTTTTATTTTTGGCCTGGGAGCAATTTGTCACAATAGTTTAGTCAGGTCAACTGCGGCAAAGGTTCAGAGCAGTACTTCCAGTTAATATGACGAACATGCAGCAAGCCTCCTTAAAGGCATGTGATGTCCATTCCTGTGGGCCGCTGTCACGCAAACTGGAAAAGGGCGCTTCACTTATGCCCTAGACACACTGTTACCTTATAGTGATTGTGCGGAGAGGTAATTAAAAGTACAGGAAGTACAGAAAGTACAGGCAGAAAGAAAAAAGAAATAGCAATAGAGAAGTAAACAAGCCCTCGTCGTCTATATAGTCCAGCGGGCTACATTAAACAAAAATGTGACTGATCCCTCTGTCAAAAGAATCAGGTATAACACGAAAGTGAAATGTCTATTCGCATAGGCAGTTGAATGTTTATTGTTGCATCGAGGTTAATTTGCCTCTTGACATCGGCGTTTCACTGGTACGGAACCAATTGACGTGGATGAACTCAAGTTCATACAGCGCCTCCATAACATCGAGCGTCAGCCCTTTGTGGTAAGTGAATAGTTTATCTAACAGCTGGGCAAAGTCTATAGTAAACTCCGCGCGCCAAAGGTATATAGCAGTCATGTTTGAGTCCACTACATTGAGCCGCGGACATCGTTGCCGTGCTTCGACACCTAGCGCAGCAGTTTTATTGTTCACGTCACGCTCTAAGAGCAATCTGCGGGGAAACGCCACCCACGAAAAACGGTGACCGGTGCCCTACCACTGTGCTATCGGCGCGGTACGAAGGCAGCCATGCGCGCGGCTCTGCACGCGTTCATCCGGCAGAGATGAAGTACAGCTGCAGTGATTCGCTTTGCCTTTCCTGGATGGCGGCACCGTTCCAGTCGATGTGCGCCTGGATGCGCGCGTGCTCAGTCGCACAAGAGCAGAGGGCGTGTTCGTATCGCTTCGAGTATGTGTGGTGTCAACGCAATGGCCTTTAACGCAATGACCTTTCATCGTGTCGCGGTGCGCTGCGAGTTCGATTCCCAGCGCTTCAACAGACGTTTTTTCTGAGTGTTTTCATCTACTATTCTCACATCTTTACTTTACCGCTTCATATCCGTTACGGTAGTGGCGTATGGGGTCGTGGTGAATCCCGGCATAAAATACTTTGTGTTAAAAAATGCGGTTCCACTCTTGCGCTCGACCAACTACCCAAACCCTTGCCCATACGCCACTGCGGCGTGTTTTTCAAAGTTATAGTGATACACTGTAGTGCTCGTTATGTTCATGTCCTTTCCAGTTACTGTCATCATCATCAGCCTCTCTTCGCCCACTGCAGAGCAACGGCCTCTCCCATCAATCTGCGAATATTCCTGTTCTGTGCTAACTGCGACCGCGCTATCCCTGCCAGCTTCTGCGAACACATCTGTACACTTAAAATACAGCCACCCCCTGCAACGCTTGCCTTCTCTAGGGATCCATTCTGTTGCCGTTAAGGACCAGCAGTTATGTTGCCTTCCCATGGCATGCCCTGCCCACGCCCATCACTTCCTTTTAATTTCTAACAATATGTTCTATACAGGACTAATGTAATTTTCTACGTGTTCCTTTTCCCACCCACCATTCTATTCTGCCTGTCCAATTCGGTAATCATGCTTTGCGATTCGTCCCCCAAGTTACTTAGCAAGGCAACTTCATCAGCAAATGTGATGTTACTGAGGTATTCGCCATTATTCCTTACGCCCACCTGTTCCAACGTTTTGCATACTTCTTGTAAACGTGATGTGGATAACATTGCAGAAACTATGTCTCCTTGTTTGATGTCCTTGCTTATAGGTATTTTACGGATATTTGTAGCGGACTATGGTTGATGTGAACCCGTTTTCGATATCATCCAGTGTTCTTACGCAATACTCGTTTACACCCTGCTTACGCAATGCCTGCATGAATGCTGAGGATTCGCTATGATGGCTACATTTTGCGGTTGGGTGTACATCTACCGCCTTTTGATCACCTGATTGATCATTTTAAAATGGAGTGTTGTTTAATTGCCTTTACAAAACCCCTCTTCGTGATGATGTTGACTGGAATATAAGGTGGCGTAAATTCTGTTAGCCATTACCTAGGTAAATACCTTGTAGGCATCTGACAGTAAGCTGATAGGCTTGCAAGTTTTGAAGGCCCTCATGTAACCTTTCCTGTGGATTAGGACGATGGTCGCATTCTTCCAAGATTCCGGCACACATGCGGTCATTACGCATTGCGCATGCAGGTTTGCGAGCTTTTCTAGCATATTTCGCCCGCCATCCTTCAAGAGACCTGCTCTTATCTGATCCTTACCATGTGCGTTGCCCCTTGTATTTATTGTAAAGCCTTAGCTAAAAACGATCTAGAACAGGGAATGTCGCAGGAGCCAACCTTTCGACAAGTGGACTTGTCTTCGTCAGAATGGCGACTGGCTTCTCGAGCGTTCGTTTATGTACGCCATTGCACGATGTCCCACGTCCGCAGAAGGAGAGAAGAGCAGCACGTACGAACAACAGCAAAAAGAAAGGGGGGTAGCGGGTACGGGAAGCTGGGTGACAGGTGTTAGCGTGAGTAATATAGACGTCAAGAACGAAAGCTTCCAAAGAATCTCCTCCTGCTACATACCTTGGAAATACACTGCGTGCGCAGGGTTAGATTGCAAAACGAAAAAAGGAACACACGCTAAGTGCATGAGTTGCTATTCCCAAACCGCCCCACCCGCGCCGCACCCGCAGTGCATTTCACTGGAAGTTGGTGCTAAAAAAATTGGCCGCGTATCTGCGTGCATCGCTGCAAATGTCGTCGAAAGACGATAGTCTTCTGCCGGCCGTACTACGTTGCATGAGATATGGACGCCATCTCGCAGCGCCGTCGGGAAACATAAGCGTGTGTAGAATCCCTGGGCAACTGCCAGGTGGCAGCACCAAATCATCGGGAGAGGCCTTTTTCTTGCGTAGTGTCGCGTTTTAGCGCAGCCTAACAAACACTGGGTTCTTTGGAAATACGTATCTATGTATTTTCTAGTAAAGCAACACACTACCTAACACTTACGTATTGATGTTGCCCCTCAGACATGCCTAATATTTGCTTTTTGATCGACAATGTTCACAAATAGTAACGCGGCTACCAGTTCAAGATGGCTGGGCGTTAGGTAAGTGCTTAAACTTTGGCCGGGTGGCTGAATCAGTGTGACAGTCAGACAACTAGAAAGACAGAACAAAATTTCTGCGTTCAAGTATCCCAAGAAAGACTACAGTCTTTAAACGTGACTACACTGTTTAACCCGCTGTTCTCGTCGAATTGGATGGCGGATCCCCACCTGAAAGTACACTTTCCCGAAAGTCTACTACGCTAACACCTGTCATCCAACTTCCCCTACCCCCGGCCCCCCTTTTTTGTTGTTGTTCGTACGTGCCCCTCTTCTCCTCCTCTCCTGTGGACGAAGGGGAGTGTGCAATGGCGCGCTGAAGCGAACGCTCCAGAAGGCAGCCGCCATCCTTCTCAAAACTTTGGCTCCTGGCATCGTTTTTGGCGGTCTGTTCGTGGATTCAAGCCTCCATCTTCCCCTGAGCTTCTCTCCTCGTTCAGTGTTATCCTGTATGTCGAGGCTACTGTACAGATCCCTATAGAACTCTTCAGCTACTACAACTATTTTATTCCTTTTTGTAATGACATTGCGTTGCCTGTCTTTAAGTGCATATATTTGATTGTTTTCTCTATGCCTAGACGCCTCTGTTAACCGAAAAGAAATAGCGGTCACGAAAGATCAAGTAGCGAGCGCGCGGTACGTGTATCCTTTTTTGTTTTTTTTTTTTGGGGGGGGGCGTAGCTTCTTAAGGTCGACCCTTGTCCCCCCGTCGTTCTGAAAACTTGACAAAGTAGAATGCGCACCAGGAATTGTGAGGGCTTGGCGAGCGATTGCGCGCTGCTTACGCAACTCGTCAAAGCTCTGACATAATGAGATGAGGGCGTCCACGGTGGCGGGATTTTTTGCGAGAAACATCTGAAAGGCGTCGTCCTCGATGCCTTTCAGAATGTGCTTGATCTTCTCGTCCTCAGTCATCGCGGAGCTCACACGGCTGCACAGGTTGAGCACATCCTCGATGTAGCTCGTGAAGTTCTCTCCGGGTTGCTGAGCACGTTGACGCAAGGTCCGCTCTGCGCGAAGCTTGCGCGCCGTAGGCCGGCCAAAGACATCCGTAATGGAAGTCTTAAACACAGGCGAAGTTGGAATAGTGGTCGCGTGGTTGTTATACCACAGTTGAGCGACATCGGCGAGGTAAAACGCGACGTGACTCAACTTCATTGGATCGTCCCATTTGTTATGCTCACTTACTCGTTCGTACACAGTTAACCAGTCTTCAACATCCGAGTCACCTGAGCCGTTGAAGATTGGCGGGTCCCGCTGACGGTGGACGGCGCCGCAGGTGACATGGATTGCCGAAGGTCCAGGCTGAGCAGGGTTGGCGTCAGCCATGATGACGCTGGGGACAGGAACAGGTTGAAGCGTCCGGGAGCGAAGTTCCAGATTGGTACTGGGAACCCACGCACCTCCACCAAATGAGACGTGGCTTATCGACGTCTGGACGTCTAGGACCGTCAAAGGCGAGCTCCGACAACCGGCAAGCGTCAAGCAGCCAAAATCCGGGCAAGCGCTAGCTCGAGGCACGAGACCATCGACAACGCTGCGGCTTGCTTGCTGGCCCTCCTTATCGTCTTCTTCATTACACATAGTACTTAGAGCGTCCGCTAGAGGCGCTGCGGTAGCAGCGCTGGCTCCCGGCGCATGTTCTGGGTTTCAGTGAAGAAAGCTAGGGGCGCTGCGGCGTCTCTAGCTCCCGGCTCGCGATCCCTCTCTCTTCGACAGCGGCAGTCATGGAGTGCACCTCGTTATGAATGAAGACAAGGCGGCAAAACTGCATGCGGAGCTGAGGGCTCGCAGAGCGCCTGCAGCACGGCAGCGCGGACAAGAGGATCCAAAGTTCCAGGCTCGCGAAGCTGCAGAGAAACGGAAGTGCGCGCAAGCGGAAGCAGAGTTGAGGGCTCGCGAAGTTGCAGCGGCACGTCGGCGCCGGCAAGCGGACTCGGAGGCGGCTGCAAAACGCCCAAAGCGGTCGCTACCTAAGGTTGGTGGCGCCGATGAGCAGTTTAAGCGCGATTTCCTTGGCCGGAGTTTCGGCACAGCTGCGAGGTATGCGATTGCACGAAATCCGCACCTCAATACCATATACCACGAATAAAACAACATCGTATATATACTGTGCACATGTGTTGTCACTCATTTGCATGTTCGAGTGGGCAATGTACAGGGGATTCACGGTTACCCGAATGATACCCCGGTGCTTCGCCCACTCGTCATGATTCACTTCGTGGATATGCGGTAATTTCTTTTATGGAATAAACGGTAGCGTGGCGACTCGCTTCTCCGCGCTCTTCAGGCGTATTTTCTTCCGCTGCACCTCGAAACCTGGTTTCTGATGCAACGAAGTGTTCGGACTTAACAATGGGGCTGAAGCTCGACCTGCGTTTTGTGGAGGACTATGGAACGCCTGCGAAATATTATAGCTGCTATACGGCGACACAGCACTAGGATCATCCAAGAAGCCGAGTAAACTAGCGCAAGAGTTTGATCTGGCCGGCCTTCGCATCGTTCTTCTGCGCCTCGAGAAAAGCGTCGACGAGCTGGTGAAGACTAATGAAGAACTGCACGCAGAGATGACCAATGCCGAGATGGCTGCTGATATTGAGTATGTGCTAGAATACGAGGACAAGACCGAAGGATGTGCTGGTCTTCTGATGCGCCATATCCAGCAGCTGTCTACACGGTCTTTGGCGACTTCGAGACAATATGGTGATGGTCCAACTGACTTATCTTTCTCGCATGCAACAGCTTCGAGTCAACCTTCCATCGTGTCCGGAGCATCCTAAGATCGACTTAAGGAGGCTCGAAGGTTCCCCCATGAAAGTGCTTCCATTTTGGGACCTATTTCGCAATTCAGTGCACAAGAACCCAAGTCTTAACAACGTATATCGGTTTCACTACTTCCGGTCTCTGTTATACGGCCCGGCAGAAAAGGCAACTGCAGGCATACAAACAGCAGTTACGAGGGTGTCATTTATATCTTGAAGTAGCGGTTTGGAGAAGTGCGAAACATTGAACAGAAATACCTGTAAAACCTTCGCACATTACGACTTCCCACTACTTTGGCGAATGTTAGTGCACTTAGAAGCCTCTACGACTTCGTCCAAGTAAACATCGCAGGCTTCAAAGGCCTCTGAGTCGAACTGCGCCGCCATGCTGTGCGAGGTACTGGCGAAGTCGATTCCACACGACATAATCGTGGAATATTACCGGCGGCGGTGACTTGCGGCACCACGTGCGAATGGCCAGCTAAGATGGGAAGAGCTTCAGCAACTGCTAGATTACCTGCGCATCGAGGTCGAATGCGCGGAGCAGTCTACCTACCAGCAACGGGTGTCGTACGACGGTGAACATCTTTCCGTCAGCCGTAGGAATCGTGCAACGGTATCAACTTCAATCCGCAGTAACCGCGCCTGGACGAGGGAGGAGGAATGCGCACCTCTGCCAGAAGGCACCTGGAGTGCAAAATTCATATGCCTTCTGGTGCGGAGAACGCGCTTCATGACGCGGTGAAAAAGCGCCTACTGTCGGCGGCTGGCTGCTGCTTCAGGTGTACGACAAAGGGCCACCGACTGTCGATGTAAGGTGAGCTGCTCGTATTGTCAAAGACATGCTACATCAATTTGTTCCATAGCACACGCGAAAGTCCTAAACTATGGATGCTGCCGCTGCAAACAACGAGGAGCACTTCCATGTATGCTTTGTCACAGGGAGATAAGCCAAGCAATCTCCGCACTTACTTTTTCAAACCTTCAGAGGATAAAGGGCGCCAAGAGCTCGTGCATGAATACGAGGCGCCTTGGATAACAGTAGCCATCATAGTAAGGAAGCCTTTTCAAGAAAAATGAGCCTCGAGGTGCTAGGCGAGATTGACATCGCCGTCAATGTGTTTGGAAACAACTATGCAGGTCGAAGATCCCATCGCCGACTCGTCGAAGTATAACCTTATAAAGTCAGTTTGATCGTGTTCACAATGTAAGTCATGCAATAGAAATCGCGCAAATTTGTGAAGTCCTCGTCGAAGTACCCGGTGACCACAAATTCATCAGACTTTCAGAATCAGAGCCTCAGATGGGCTGATGCTCTTTCACGCATATTAAACAAGAAGGTATTAGCTTGATTAATTGGGTCAGAGCAGTTCTGGAAAATTCTGGGAAAGTACGTGATGTGAGATGAGAAACACAAAGGCGTTCTTTTCATTGAGACGGCACTTTGCTCTCCGATACAATGACCTATAAACAAAGATGAAGCCCTTTCTGTACGTTCAAACGCGAACGTTTGTGTACTTCGAAGTGACTGCTCGTTCAATGACGAAGGCGAATGCTGAGACATCTGAAAACTTTGCCAGCTCGAAAGCTTAGGGATCACAGATGCTGTGAAGCCAGCGTTTCATAAGGAGCAAGTTTTGAAAGCTTTCCACGAACTCATTGAGTTGTGCGACAAAAGACGTCAAGTCTGTCTACCCTGAGAAAACTAGCCGTCCGACCTGCAGGATAACTGCGCGGTAGCCATCAAGCATCCTTGCTACCTCCTTCGTCGGCTATAACGAAACAAGCATTCTGCTCAGCTATGATGCAGCACTCGGACAGTATCTTGAGGATGGTCATGCGGAAACCATTTCCATCATTGAGGGTGTGACAACGACAAATTATTACATGCCCCATTGAGATGTAATCATAGAATCGTCCTCTACAACTAAACTCAGAGGTGTCTTCGACGCTCGTCCCATGGCGCTGGAATGACTTGGCTGAATGACCACTTGGGGAAACGCTCTAACCTCAACAACGAAATGTCATGCTGCTGCGCCATTGCCATTATCATTTCCAGGTGAATTCATGGATTTTCAGGTTCATAGCAGCGTGCCACGGCCTGCCAACCCCTGAGGGCAACGTAAAGATAGAGGAGCTTGCTGGTTCTTAACGGTATTACATTTCGATTAGCCAAAGGCAACAATTTGGTGCAGAATTAACAGCTCTCCATGCAGGACGAGATATTCCCAAGGCCTCTAAAATTCGGAATTTGCATCCCTTGCTTGCGGAGGTGGATGGTTTGCTGCTCATTGAAAGAAGACTACGAAACTTTCGTTGGTGACGAGGAAGGCATCAAGCCCTCGATTCGGCTTCCCGGTAATCATGTCGCCACTGAACTCCTCGCAATGCACATGTACCGGAGGCTTTTCCACGTGGGGATCGCAACGACGATCGCAGAACTCCGAGAGCGCTTCTGGGTGACTAAAGAAAGAACAGTGTGTGAAAGACGTGATCGGGCAGTATACTTTGTGTGCTCAGAGTTTGGGCGCCCAGGTCATGTTGCAAATGGGCACGTGTACTTGAGAGCATCAAGGGAAGCGACGGAGCTGTGTATGCATGTCACTTAAGGCTAGGAAACGGCAAAGTAGGCACGCGGCCTCTACATCACCTGTGCTTCCTAGAAATGCACCCACACCATTTTGTTGGAGGGAGTGTTAATAGTAGAAAAGAAATGGCGGGCGTACAAGATGATGTGGGGATCGATGGGCGCGTGGCGCGTGGATTCTTTGCTTCTTGGATGGAATAAACGGCAACGTAGCGACTCGCTGCTTAGCTTTCTTCAGGCATATTGTCTTCCGCCACACTTCAAAGCCTGGTTTCTGATTCAACAATCTCTTCGGACTTTACAGCCTCTTCACCAATATCAAGCTGTCTCCGTTCATTAGAGCATGCTCAATCCTATCCTTGTTATACTTTCATATGTCAGATGTGTTACGCTTATTGATTAACAAAGAAAGCTCCCGTAGTTGTATTCTGCCAGCTGGGGGGAGACTATCATGCTTTGCGTTTCCTAATTAAATCTTTTGTTTCCTGGGAACATGTAGCAGTATCCTATTTAGACACCTTACCTCCTACGTCTGTTGCAAACTCCGTGAAGTTGCATGTAAGAGTGTGGCTCTCTTCCTGAGCTGTAAACTCTGCTTTCTGGATTAGAGCCGAATGTCACTTCTGCAGTGCGATCCTGAATTCTTCGGCTTTCCGTCTTAGTCTTATCTCATTTATCGGCTTCTTTCGTACAACATCTTTGCGGTACATTCCCAAATCAAGCCTATTTCGAAATCTTACCGTCCTGTGGTCACTACACCTCACCCTTCCAAGCACTTTCAAATCACGCATGACGCCGTGGTCATCGCATAGTGTGAAATCTATTTCACGTTTATGCTCCCCATTCGGGCTCCTACACGTCCACTTCTGGCTCTCCCATTTGGGGAAGAAGATGTTCATCATGCGCAGGTTATTCCGCTGTTCGAAATGTACTAATATGTCCCCACTGTTATTTCTGCAGGACATACCATAGTTCCCAACTACCTTGTCTCCAACCTGTATCCGTCCAGCTTTAGCACTGAATTCTCCCATAACTACGGATTACTGTCTTCACTTTAGCCATTGCTGCTTCCACATCTTCATAGAAGCATTCAACTAGCTGGGCGTCATAGCTGGTCGTCACAATTAACAATAAAGCACAGCTCCGCTGTCCTCCCAGTTCCTTTAGTCCCTCCTCCGGCCCATGCATTCTTTTGATGATGTTGCTAAATTTCAACCAACACAGCAACGAAAGAGGAAGCCAGAAAGACGTCCCTATGAGTGTGCAAAAGTTTTATCGTTCTCTACTTGCATATCTTGAGCTGTGAACATTGCATTTTATATGATGTTCCGGGCAACTAAGCGTACGAGCCAAGCTACCCAATCAAGGCAAAGCCCACTCGATTATTAGGCAAACGGAAGTCTTCAAGCAAGCCACTTTCACAATAGAGGTGCCTATAGTCGCTCCCGAGCACGAGACTACTCAATCACAAGCCTTTTGTGATCAGACGTCAGGGAACAGTTCGCGGACCGCAAAGAAAGAAACATATTCTGCACTTTTTCGTGGGATTTTATTGGTATATTTGCCTTGATTACTGGCAATCGTTCCGGTGTCTTTATTAACTTATTGCACAATGCCGAAAGATGAAGTCATGTCGATCACAGTAAACCCATTGCCCGTGACCAATCGCTTTTTTGGATTCTATTTTTTCCTCTCAAAGAGGTGAGCCTTACACGCAAGGTAGGCGAAGCAGTCCAGCAGTCCGGTACTTATTACACCTCTCATCAAGTTGTATGGCAGCACGTAACATGTAACCATGGAACACCCTGCCCACTCAGGGAGCGATTCGCAAATTTTTAAGGTGGGGGTGTTTGAGCTTTGGCCAATTTCCTTGGGCGACCACTGCACAATGGGGAGGTTTTGCAGCTGCTCGCCACAAAAAGCGGGTTTGTGCTAATAACTCCTCACATAACATAGTCATGCATAGTATAGTATTGGCAGGTGGTTGACAAGGGAAGTTAAGTAGACGAGGAAGGAAACCAGGCAGAGCATAGCATAGCAAGTTGACGGGAAATAACAGCATTGAGTGCGGAGTGATGTGAAGGTGAGGAGGAGGAAAAGGAGCGTGAAAGTGAAGTGGGTGTGACTAACAATGATGTAAGGGCGATAAAGAGACGACAGTGCAAATCAGTAAAGGTAGAAAGAAAATTACAGAAAAAAGGTGATGATGAAAGATGAAAGAACTCAATCGGGTTTTGCGAAATGGTACCGTTTGTATGACAACCGTGGTTTTTCCTCAGATTTTAAAGACTTGAAACTGGCTTCATTTTTGTCTTTTTCTGGTCTGTCTTCGTTTCACCCTGGCGTCAGTTTTGGCAAACATTATACAGCGCTTCCACGTACATCGCATGGGGAGTGTGCTGCTTGTATGGACTATTCAGCACAATGATCTTCTCTGAAGCAGAATTATGCCAAAATAATTCGGCGGAGTCCCCCCTAGTCTTCCTTTCCGTGCTAAATGTTATTCCCCAAGAGCATTTAAACCACGTCTCTTTTGGGAACCGCAAGTCCCTGCTACTTGTCAGCTTTAAATGTGGCCAAGGAATATCAAAACTCGTCCAGTAATAGAAACTAGGAAACCGTCACTACTAATTTTTCTTGTTATCCTCGAATATCATGAGATAATTCGTTCACAGGGTTTATTTTCGTAGGTATAGTTCCACAAACGTGTGCACAAAGTTACTGTGCCACTTGCGTTCCTATCTATCTGGTGACTGCTAAAACAAGCCATTTAAATCAGTAAAAACCTACGAGTGTGTAACGGTTTCTTCGATGCAGTTCCTTCTGTTTACAGTACAAGTCATCGCCAGGTGCTCTTCCGTGTATTTAGAAACAAAAGCTGGCAGGGTAAGTCACATTCTCATCTCGCCAAAGACGGCATTCCTAGTCAGATGTGCAAAGTATTGAGAAATGTTTCTTTACTACAATGAGCAATTGTGACCGTATCTATCTAGCGGCATACGTCTCGGCGCTTTCCTAATCGTCTCGTCTCCATACCAAAATTGACAAAGTAAGCTATCAATATACTTCATTAATTCGTCCTTATGGGCGAGTAGATTCAGCTTCAAACTTGTGTTTATATGTGTCCCTTTTTGCAGTCGCCTTTTTGTGCTTCTACTCACGTGTTTCAGGGTGTCATTTACTGGCCAACATGAATGATCGATTGTTACATCAGTAAAATGGTATATCTGTCATGTACATGTCTATTACTAATAATGCGATCACATGTTGCTCGCACCCGCAGTGATTGTTTGCGATTCTGCGGGTATGGCCCACATGTGAATGAATGCTTAAAGTCCAGCATAGCCAAAATAAACGTTGAAAAAATCACAGCATATTCACGGGGTGAATGATGATGAGTGGGGCGAAGCTCCGGAAGGAATCATCGGTAAACCGTGAAACTCTTCCGTGCAATTCGCCCCACAATTAAAAGTGAAACACTTGAGTAAATGTCATCAAACTTTTATTGCTGGTTTCCGTGGTCCCTTGTTTATGACTGCTTTGTGGTCCGTTAAATGCAAGGTAACCGATAATTCCTGCTCCGTTCCCAAGGTAACCGATAATGGAAGGTAAACCGATAATTCCTGCTCGCGGTTCTCCAACGCTTCTCCAACGCGAGCAGTCGGTATTTCTCAATGAAGAAACTCGCTAGGAGACGCTGCCTGCGCCAACGTTGTCTCTCGCGGGCGAGCGCGTGCCGGGAGCCACGCGCTCGCCCTCGGCGCGTGCGTGCCTCCCGGCAGGCACGCGCCGGTGGCTACCTACTACTACTACTACTACTACTACTACTACTACTACTACTACTACATCGGGGACGCACGACCCACGCCTTAAGGAGCTTCGCCCCTAATATAATCTTGAGAACGCACTACGGTTAAACAGAAGAAAGACGCACCGCTTATTCCAGCTTGCGATAGAACAGCAGACATAACAAGGGGACAGGCGTAGACAAGTGACAACCTACTAGGCGTTAGGCGGACTGGAATCGACCCTGGGGCACCGATGTTTCCAGCTGTTGTTGTTGTTGTTTCCAGCAACAATGATACATCTTTTTCACAGCCGCTATTCCCACGCAGCATATATCCCACATCAGCAATTGTGGTGGTGGTGCGTGGTTCAATTTTCACACAGATGTTGGTCCGACCCGTAACACTAGTCTGAATACCGAATCGTTCGGAAAATGCAATTGCATCGTATGACATCAATTCGCACAATCCATGAAATCCGTCGAATTTTTATTTACGCTAAACGGGCATTTACTTACCACTTCAGAGTTTTTATGTCATGCAAAACAGCTGGCTGTGATTTTCTATCAATCATCGCTGCCCTTTCACGTGCATTTCGAGCCAGCATCTTAGCAACAGCGTCACGCATATGTTTCCCACTTATTGGCTGTTTTTAATGCGATTCGTTCGTCGAGGATTCACTTTGTCGTGTGCTTATAGAAATTCTCAATATAATAATGGAATAAGTATGAAAACCTATTGCCTTTTAAGAGCAGATCGATGGGTCGATGAAGAAGAAAACTTCAGCTTCACTGGCGTGAAACCTCAGGAGATGCGAAGCACGCAGTGATGGACTGGTGTTTCCGACTGGAACAGGTCAATCGCTGCTAATGGGCAATGTGAGACAGCAGACAGTTTTTGTTTCGGCTATATACAGAGGCTAGGGTCAGCTTGCCTGCGCTGCCCAGCGGCCGCTGCTTGCTGGGCACGTATAGGGTTACTGTATAGCATGGTGTCAGAACGAAATGTTTTTCGCTCCGGTTTTCGTTTCGTTCCACAGAAAAAAGTTTCGTTTTGTTTTCGTTACGAAAGAAAAAATCGTTCCGTAACGGTTCATAACGCTTTCTTTTCAATAAGAGAAATGAACAAAATACTTAATATTAAAAGTATCTTTTAAAAACAGCAAGAAATATTGAACTAATACATAAAAATGCAATAATAATTGTTGGGGTTTTACGTCCTAAAGCCACGATGTGACTATGAGGGAAGTTGCAAAAGGTTTCGAAGCAGGGACGCAACAAAAACTTGGTATTTATTTTTCCTCACCTTTGAATCCCGAATTTCGTCAAGGGGAGGCACACGATTTGGCGACACTTGGGCGACAGTGAGGTCGTTGCGTGACAGAGTGCTTTTCACCTGTGATGTGAGATGCTCAGCAGTGTGTCTATCGAAGAGCTCCTTCATGGCCAGCGGTTGAAGAATTAGCTTTCCATTTTCGGCTACTGTACGTTGATGCCAATCCGAGCCCTGTAAAGTCGCGACACGCAGTCGTTTTCAAAGAAAACATCCGTTTTCTCAGCGTCGGTGAAATTTCTTCTCTCTTGCATTGGGCTTGTTCCTGGACCTTGTCCTTAACAGTCGCTGCAGTGACGGCTCGCTTAACACTGATCGCTTTTAGGGCGGGATCAATTATTTTGCGAACACTGGCGTCATCAATTACCCGTAATGGCCGACCATTTCTCGTGACTAGCTCAACGCAACTATTCATAATGCTGTCTTCTGTTATTTCCAGCAAAACACACTTTGACGATATGGGTTGAAACATGCTCTGTATATCCACTTGCCTGAGCTTTGCCGCCGTACAGCCCTCCACCTCGTCAGACACAACACGCTTTGTAGAGCTGGCTTTGTCGGCCAGAAACACTTCTTTGTGGCGCCGCTGCAAATGCCGCTCCAGGTTTCCACTGTGGTCGCCCGACACAACGTGCTGGCAGTTGTCAATCTGACATATATATTTGTTTGAGACACTGTCATACCTGAAATGCCGTCGAGCGCGGTTTGTTCTGTCGCGTACCGATCGGAACTAGCTGTAAGTCTCGGTGAGGAAACGTTCACCAGCAGAAAATGAAACCATAGGCACTGTGCAAAGAGCCTGACGACGCCGCCTGTCGCCACTGCTTGGAAGCGTAAGTGGACTCGGGCGACTCGCAGTGTTCCTGTGACCGTCTAGGCGACTACTGTAGTTTCTGTGGTAGCCTGCGATTTTTCTATCGCAGTTTTACAATTGTGTAAGCCTTCAGCGGCGTCAAGAAACAACTGCTGCGTAGTTGGCTGCTCGAAGAGGGCCGAATACTCGCCAGGGATACACTTCTACTAGTCTTCAATCTGATGCTGAGGGTCTCGGAACGAAATGCTTTTCGTTTTCGGTTCTAGTTTCGTGCCTCCGCAAAAAGTATCGTACCGTTTCTGTTCCGTAACGAACAGCAAAGTTCCGTAATGGCTCGTAATGCTTTTTATATATACGCAAAAGATTGATGTTGTAGTACCTATAATATCATAGATAAAAACCCTGGACAGGAATAAGACAAACTAGTAACTTTAGCATGACTTCCTGACCATAAAAATAAAAATCACTGCTTTTCTAACTTATAGTGTTTAATTCTCTCAAGAGTTAATTAGAAATTTTCTCAGCAGGTTCAATGCTTTGAGTAAACAGTGAGCATGATGTGAGAAGCCGCCCGTTATCGAGTGTACTCTCTGATTGCGAGACTGCTGTTCTGATCGAGCAAACTTAAGCGACGACAAAGCCCTCTCCACGACGGCCTGTGTGAGAGGCACGCGAAAGTCCACTTGAATGTAATACAAACAGCTTTGGCTGCCACTTTTTTCGTTTCCTGCATTATTTCAACGCATCTTGCCTTTGGAATACCAGCCCGAGATGCGAGCTGACGTTGAACCCTTAGTTATGCATTATTCACGTTGCATGACCTCGGTTGTTCCGAATCGCAAAGTTTTCGCGTGAACCAAAAAACGATAAAAGAAAATTAGCACCATCTTCCCAAAGGGAACCCTGATGGGATGCGAAGCAGCAGCGTTGCGCACGGGTGGCGTCACGGGTTGAACGGCGCTAACGCGGGTGCTTCACATCCCATCAGGGTTCTCTTTGGGAAGATGGTGTTAATTTTTGCGCGTGAACCGACGAGTCGGCGGTGTAGCGAGCGGCGGTCGCGGTAGCGGAGCGAGCGGCGGTAGCGGCAGGTGTTGCGGGCGAACGGACGAGGCGGCAGCTGCGGGCACTTCGGCGAGCGCGCGGCGGGCGAGGGAGAGTGTGACGTCAGCGTGCACTGCGAGGGGAGGGTGACGTCAACGCGCAGCTGCGGCGTGACCTACTTGGCACCGCTCCAACACCTGCGGCGAGAGGAGCGCGTTGCGGCGCGTTCGTACGGACGCACGGAGGGACAGCGTTACACAGGCTAGTCAAAGAACTGCTTCGCATCTAATATTTCGTTTTTGCTCCGGAACGAAATAATAAGCAACGTTCCGGTTACGTTTTCATTACGGTGAAAAATATGTTTTTTTTTGTTTTTCGTTTTCGTTTTTCGATCGTTCCGACACTCTGCTGTCTAGCCTTCCGCAGGGACCATATACAGTAGCTCTAGGCACATACAGCTTTATCGGCCCTGCGTCGGCGTTGTCTCTCGCGGACGAGAGCGCGTTCGTGCTCCTTCCGAGCCGCCAGGTCAGCGTTCATCGTGGAAAGAATGTCAAGAACGTTTCCCGAGCAAACGCGCGTCATTAACTTGGTTCGCTGTCTCTCTCGCCACACGGTGCCAGAGAAGCACCGATGGCCCGCGGCTACTGAGGCTGTGGCGCCTTCTATTGCGCCGAACCGGCGTTTTCAAACTTGCTCTACCGTGACTACAGCAGTACACGCCCACAAGCGCAGCCCCTAAGGTGATCCGCACCCAAAGCTTTATTGTCGGCCGTTGGGCCGCTCGTTAGACCGCAGTGGGCCGCTTCCACGTCGACATAGAAAGGCCGAGCCTCCCTGTCGCGTTTCGGGCCAGTTGCACAGCCCATAATTGTATATCGAGGTTGGAGTTGCGTAGAACCGCAACCCAGTGTGAAGAACTGTGGAGATTTTAAAGAAATGTGTTAACGAGTTACGTGCGAGCAAGCAATTATAACAGTGCAGTTCTATGACAACAGGGCAGTTCTATGAGCCTCCCCAGAGACTTCTTTACATCCACGCAGCTACCAACGCAGCCACAAGAATTCCTACAGCGCCTTCTGGACGGTGTTCGAATCATCTGACCCACTCCACGCCTACCAATGTGCCACAAAACAATCTTTCATCGCCCAACACAAGTCCAACCAGCATAAACCCCAGCCAATGACGTACCGTTGAGCGTCCTGAATCACACTTTAAGAATTGCTACTCTAATACACAACGGCCGCGAAGACACAGTCAGCGCATTCCAACATCCGGCTTACATGGGCACTATAATAGACAGTAGCATCCAGCCCTCCTCCATATTTCGATCCCCAGCCAATGCGGGGAGCACAGAGGCGTTCTTTTGAGCGACGTGTACAAGCCAGCAGCACGCCCGGCCGCGTAAAAAGACAAATACGACGTCGATTACCTATGGCACTTGAATCAACGGCTCGTGTTCCTGGGCAGGCGTCGATTAGTGGCCAGCAGTCTCGTTATTTCGCTCCTGACGTATTAGCCTACAAGGGAAATGGGCAAAGCGCGGCCTAACCTTGCTTTACCACGCTTTCACAAACTATGGACAAAACACTGCATAGGCAAGCGTGGCCTAGACGGAACAGAAAGTGGGTGTGTAGGAAGCAAATATTCTTTCTTTCTTTCTTTCTTTATTAGTTTATTAAGAACAATCACTGAAATTGTCCAAGGAGACACTGCTAAAGGCAAACATTGCCTGACTGAGCCGTGCCACCCATACTGCAGCAGCAGCAGAAAGACATTTACGAACATAAAAGCTTACATGAAAATCAAATACTACACTTGTTTACATAGATAAGATGTACAGTTCATTAGGTCTCCTGTTCCTCCTGCTTTCACTACTTCTCACCCTCACATCGTTCCTCCACATCCCCACTTTTCCCTCCCATCCCTTCGCTATACAATACTATGCATGGCTAACCTACGCTAAGGTTACAGCGCATACACCCATTTCTGTGGTGGCTGTGCCATCTTTACCATGCCATGCTTGTGCATGCTTTGGCAGATCATGGCCTTCTTTTGCGAAGGTGCAAAGTCCACCAGGTGCTTTAATATTCACAGATTTATTGTGCTCCTGGTAAAACCACGCGTTTTGATTTTTATGCGCTTCATTGTCTGTCATATTAAAGTTCATTGTCTGTCTGTCTGTCTGTCTGTATCGCTTTTCGCATTGTTGTAAATCGTAATAATATTATACATGTTCATCCGTGAACTCCTCCCATTATGCTTCGAAGAACACAGATTGGCGTCCACGCATATCACCGAAAAGCTGCAGCACATTATGAATGGTTTGCTGCAGTAAACAGTTTTTTTATTCTACGCATAAGAACACCTTTCTAAAACGCCATCGTTTCTTCGTCCTTGCATGGTCATTAAGGGCATTCTATAGTCTCTGAACCAGTGCCTGCTTCTATAATTCTCTGTTGTAGGCAGCACTAAAACCACTCTTCTTCCTCCAACAGAAACATGTAGGATGCCTACAGGACTGCACAAAACCGGCAGTATTAAATTCTTCATACCACGATGAAGAGGAGTGTCTTGTAAGTTGTTCCTCAACAATTCGCACCTATGTATAGTAAATGGTCCCTTTAGACGTTTTTAATCTTTTTACAAATGCATCGCGCTGATACTTCGGGTTCTTCTGATCATTAGCAGATGAATATCAGCTCTCTGAAGTAAGCGTATAATCTACTACAGGCGTACACAGTGGGCATCAGGAAAAATCGACGGGACTCAACCGAAAGCGTTTTCATCTGACTGACTATGAGCATGTGCACCAAGCAGGGCAGTCTTGCCTTTGCCCCGTCAATTTAGCGCCACAACTACTGCCTCAAATAATGAACCAACTAGTTTAACATTTCCTTTTCAAATGTATTTCTTCTATATTGAGCATTATGTGTCCACAATCCAAGCAAGATGAGATTTTCTCGGCGCGTAAACCTCAAGACCGTGTGACCATGCCGGTTGGCGGTTGTGTGTGTTTTGTCTTCTCTTTGTCACGTTAATTTAGTGCCGCACTAGTCTCTCAAGTAATCAACCAACTAGCTGAACAACGTGTCCTTTGCAACTATATTTCTTCTACTATGAGCTCTTGCATGTGTCGACAATCCACACACTGATAAAATTTTGACGTATGTACCTCAGTGTCATCCCAGTGCCAATCAGTATGCTGGTTGGCGCCCGTGTGTGCTGCCTTGTGTTTGCCCCGTGGATTTAGTGCCATACCCATTGCCTCAAGTAATGAACCCACTAGCTGAACATGTCCGTTTAGAACTGTACATTGACGTCTTGCATGTGACTACAATCCACGCTGAATCCGATTTTCCCCTGCGTCAACCTCATGCCAATGTCAGCCAGTATGCCGCTTGGCTCACCGTGTATTGTGTCTCGTATCTGTCCCGTCGATATAGCGCCACACAGTTTGCCTCCAGTAATGAAGCAACTATCCCTGCAACATGTCCATTTGAACTGTAATTCTCGTCCATTGAGTTAGCTTGTGCGTCGACACTTCATGCAGAATCATATTTTCTCGTTCATCTACCTCTTCCCTGTGTCAGTATGCCGATAGGCACCCATGCATGTTTTGTCTTTTCTTTGTTCCGTCGAAGTAGCGCCACACCCAGTGCCTCCATTCAACAACGACCCAGCTCAACAACATGTCCTTTCGAACTATATTTATTCTAGATTGAGCTCTTTTACAGCTTCACAGTCCACTCAGGATCAGATTTTCCCATCCCTCAATCTCATTCCTGTGTCAGTCAGTAGGCCGGTTGGCGCTCGTGTGTCCCGGTATCTTGTCTTTGCCCCGTCGATTTAGCGCCACACCTGTTTTCTCAAGTAATTAACCAACTAGCTCAAAAGCGTGTCCTTTTGGACTATATTTATTCTACATTCAGCTCTATGTGTCCACAGTCCACACGCGATCAGATTTTCCCGTGCCTCAATCTTATTCCCTTGTCAGCTCGGCCCGAGTTGTGTGTTTTCTTCGACCCATCGATTTAGCGCCACACCTGTTGCCTCAAGTAATGAACAAAATAGCTCAACAACATGTCGTTTAGAACTGTAGCTCTTTTATGCTGACCTCTTTTATGAGTCGACAGTGCACACAGGATCAGATTTTCTAGTTCGTCAAACTGTTGCCTGTGTGAGTACGCCGGTTGGCACCCATCTGTGTGTTGTCCCCGTCGGTTTAGTGCCACACCCATTGCCTCAAGTAATTAACCAACTAGCTCAAAAACGTGTCCTTTTGAATTATATTTTTTTTCTACATTGAGCTCTTTTATGTGTCGACAGTCATCGCAGGATCACATTTTCCCTTTCCTTAATCTTATTCCCTGTGTGAGTTGGCGCCGGTATGTGTGTTGTGTCTTGTCTTTGCGCCGTCGATTTAGTGCCACACCTGTTGCCTCAAGTCATTACTTGAGGCAACAGGTGTGGCGCTAAATGACCAACTAGCTCAACAACATGCCCTTTTGAACTGCATTACAATCCACGCAGGATCAGATTTTCTCGTGTTTCAACCTCTTCCCTGTGTCTGTAGGCCCGTTGGCGCCCATGTGTGTGTTCTGTCTTGTCTTTTCTCCGTAGATTTAGTGCCGCACCTATTGTCTCAAATAATTAACCAACTAGCTCAAAACGCGTCTTTTTAAACTATATTTCTTTCACATTGAGTTTTCTTACGGGTCGATAATTGACGCAGGATCAGATTTTTCCGTACCTCAATATTATCCCTGTGTCAGTTGGCGCCCGAGTGTGTTGTGTCTTGTCTTTGCCCCGTCCATTTTGCTCCACACCTTTTGCCTCCAATAATTAACCAACTAGCTCACCAACATGACCTTTAAGGGAGACAACAATTAGCTTTCGTCGGGAGTGAGCATATAACGGCTAGCCATATGACGTCAAGACTACCGAAGGTATAGACACTTTTCACCCAAAGTTATCGCGAAAGCCTGGATCATGCAGAATACATACTCTTTGAAGTAATCTTTAAAGATCAAGAATAAATAAAATCGACCTAACCGGACAGCCTAGCAACACGTGTTTCCCCACAGCCAGTCCTTTTAGCTGCTTTGAACAAGCGTGTTTACAACGATCACACTGAAGGAGAGTTTCTTTGAAACTACTCCTTAAAGGCTGCAAACTACCCAGGCAATTGTTGGTAAGCAGTGTCCATTCGTCCCTTTTCATCTCGATTGTTATGCCTTGATACGGTGTCACTCTTTCCGCCCGCAAAGTATGAAAATCAATCGTCCTGCATACTTATTTTTATACGTGTTCAGTTAGGCCGCGTTAACTCGGGCGAAAAGAAGAGCCGTAATTTGTTGTGCTATTGTATCGCATGTTGTAAATTTTTGTGCTTCAGTTTAGAGTGCCCGAAAGAAGAAACGCGGCAATAATACATAAATTGTGCCAAAATTAAACGCGATTCGTGAATATCACTACGTCATCTTCTGATCACAGGAGGAGCCTTTTATTGTTATGTAAATGTTCTCCGAGTATTGCATCTCATATGACACAAAGTGAACATTGCGGAAATAAATTTATGGTAGCTTTATGATCGTATATATGCGTGTCTATTCTTAAAGGCTCTAATTTATATGACAGCCTTAACAATAACACTACCTTTTCGTTTACCAAGTAAGTACGCTATATTTCGAGAGGCTTCTTCAGCACAGTACTTCTGTGCACAAATCGTTTGATCCTCGGAATGCCTGCGTTGAGCTCAATATTAACATTAGGGGGTTGCTCACAAGCACTTTCTCTACATTTCAGGCTGTTCTTCTAACTGCGGTCAAAATAATGGAATATAACTCCAGACACGTTTGTTTATTAGGCCTATGCAGCGCCACGGCACATTGCGTTCCGTCAGGCCTAGCTATCGAATGCACGAGACCTATTTGTCCACGATAACCGCTGAAATCGCTCAGGAGTGTTCCCAACGCTATCATAGAGGTGCCTCTAATAATAAATGCATATTCATGAAACGTCTTCATTCTTGAAAGCGAGAATAACACACTTCGCATAAATATATTCGTAGCGATGTACCATAATCCTGTACGGCTTGCCACACTCAATCCCCCTATTTGCTTGTTACCAACAGCATCTGGCGATCATACTAATCATAATGGCAATGCGCGACGCATACTTTTGAAAAGTGACGAAAGTCATATTGCAATTGTCGCAAAAAATTTTTTCGGAGTGGTGGTGTCCGTGATATCACCCGTCATATTATCTGGCGGGTGACCGTACAAGCAACATTATTGTACCAAGGGTTACAGTAGTCGTATTCTCGCCGTTTCGCTGTGGCCGGCGTCCAGACCGCGAGCTGAGCCGTTGCCTAGCAACTGCTGCAGCTGGGAGCGCCGCTCGCCGCGCCATCTGGCCTGACGTCAGATGCAGAGCCGATGAAACCACTTTGAAGCCGGCACTGGAAGGTTGCCGCTACGTGGTCACCGCCGGCGCTGGATGGTTACCGATGCAACGCCCGTGAATTGTATATATAGGAAGGGCGGCGTGGTGCGATTCGCCGGCAGATATGGAAAGTGAGTCTGAGAGACTGAAAGAAGCCGAGCTACGTCGTCGGAACGAAACCAAAGGAGGCAGCGAGCAGAGGAGACGGAGGAAGTGCGAGCCGCACGCCTCGAGAAGCGTCGTAAGTACGAACCGGCCAGACGAGTGCATTCAGTTGGGGAGGGTTCATTGTCCAGCTCGGCATCTCGTGTAAGGGCCGCGCATGAACGACGGAATGAAACCAGGAGGAGACAACGAGCTGTGGGGACAGAAGAACGTGCTCGGCGTACCGAACACCATCAGCAAGTATTACCAAGCAACCATTGATTGAGTTGTGGCGTTTAACGTCCCAAAACCAGCTCTGATTATGAGAGATGCCGCAGTGGAGGTCTCCGGAAATTTCAAGCACCCTGGGGTTCTTTAACGTGCACTGACATCGCACAGCACACGGGTCCAAGCAACCGTTGAGACGGCTGCTTGCTACTTCACCAACCATCGTGCCGTACTTGTGGTAATTGAGAAACAACGAGGTTAGGACATTGAAAATAAGTGCGTTACATTTTAAATAAAAATTCTACTCTATAATGTAACCATAAGTTAACAAGAGGTAACGGCCAAACCGAAACTCAGACGTGTGAAGCCTAACGATAACGATATAACCGCACGGAGAACCAAGTTAAACAATTACATTAAGCATACCTGTCGCTGAGCACACTCACGCATAACTGAGTTAAGCCACAGCCTGTCTTCATTGAAAGCAAACGAAGCAAAAATATACAGCATGAAAAGTACACGCCCGCGCTCGGCGACTGAGTTTATCTATATCGTCTTAGGTCTAGCTTTAATGCACCAACACACGGAAAGCAGGGGAGGTTATCCTAGTTCCTAATTCTGATATTACAATTTTCTAGTAAGTAGAAAGGAAGAATTGTGCCCTTAGATAGCATACGAGGTCTTATTGGGCAGCAGCTATCTCGCCAAAAGATCACGTTCTGCGTGACGCCTCCCGGCAATAAAAGTGTGCCACAGTCGTGCCCATAGCTACGAGTGGCGCTGCCTAACACTTCCAGGAATACATGAGCATAAATACCCAATAAATTTGGCGGAGAGATGACGGCCTTCGTAGCCCGAGTGGTAAATAACCCGGATATTGTAGTCGTGTGGCCTCAGAGCCCATCGTGCTAGGTGGCCGGAGGGATCTTTAAGGATCATTACTTTAAGGATCATTACGGAGGGATCATTACTGCACTGCGTGCACCAGGAAATCCGCTGTGCGCTTTGACCCCAGCTGAAAAGCTGCTGCTCTTGTTTCAAGAAATGACATCATCGGGGGCACCGACAGCGTCGCTTAACATTTTCGTTTGTTCTTCAGGGAGACAAGACAGTTTCTTTATTTTTAATTCTAAAAAACACATAAAGCATAGTTGGTAAACTTTCCGCGATCAGCGAACGCAATTCCTGCCTCAGTCGACTTAGTCGTTGCCCCCTGTGACGTCACTTGTTGGAAGAAGATCGGGTGCTTTGAGCCTGTGTTCGAAACGAGATGGTGAATTTTACGGTGCGTCCAGTGCAATAGTAATTGGCTCCCATGCACACAAGGGCCTTCCCTGCCCCGTTCTGATCGGCGCCGTCTTCTAACTTTTGCAGAAAAAAATTGGTTCATCCCGCTGTCATAGGTATCGGTATAACACGAAAGGGAAACATGTCTTCGCGAAGTAGTGGAATGCATGTGGCGCCAATCTGGCAAATCGAGGCGGAAGATGGGTTGGGTACTGTGAACACATGTGCACATTACATGTAGACATCAGCAGCACCCCGACACGGCACAGGAATCTTTGACAGTTGTACACTAGGGACGTTCTCGACCGACTCGCACTGCTCCGGAAACACTGCATTGCAAGCGCCAGAGCATTGCGCAAACCTGACATAGACAAGAAGCATCCGCAAGAGATGATACCTTTCAAGCGAAACCGAACGGGTTGTAAGGGGATTGTTTTGAGAAATCACAGCCCACTGCAACAAACGAGCCAATCATTTGCTTGTAGATGGCCCTCCTTGCGTTCTTGGAGCAATGCACGTCTCAACTCAACATAGCTGTGGCCACGCAAGACAAATTTTCTAGCGGCCGCGTTCGTACTTTTGCTAGGTTTAGCTGTTTTTTTTTTCTTTTCTTATGTATCAAATGCGATAAAATCTGTAACCGTAGGGTCGTTTTCACAGCTGCCATATATCCCTTGTCAGAAGGCTGTTCGTGTATCTTGTACTATGGCATTTCAATTCCGCTGTCTGATTAATTCATCACCGACTGAATGCGCCAAGCACGCCCAGTTCTCGCGCATATAGTAGACGCACCAACGCGCCTGTGGACGACGCTCAAAAAGTCAACTCAGATCAAAGCTCAGGCGCAGTTTCCGATGGAGTTTAACGGCATGGTTGCTTAGTTAACAGCACGTTTTTGCACAAAACTAACCACCATACAATGGGCGATACTGCGCTTCCGCAATGGCCGCGCGCAGTGGCTTGACCCATGTAGTTCGTAAAAAGGTAGTGGAGCACTTCCACTACGCTTAAGGAAGCGAGAGAAAGCACGGTTCTTTGATTTAGAAGACCAACCTCCCTTTTACATAATTCAATATGTCAGCAAGTCGCAAGAGCTAACATTTCTATTTTAACTTGGAACACAACTATATCTGGAACTTAAACATTCATGAACGCCGCTAAATCTGGGCGCAAGCAGAGGAGGCAATATTGCCATATCGCAGAATATCGCTAAATTTCATAGCGTTCAGTATCTTTACAACTGCACAAAAGCAATTAGTGCATGCCAACCCATATAGTTATTCCTAAATCTTCCGTTTTAGTGCACTATTTTTTCATAAACGACCTATCTTTTTGAAGCGGCAAAGATATATGATGCCAGAAGAATGAAGACTAGGTCAATCCATGTCATAGCCATCATTGCCATGCTGGCTCAATGCCTTGTTCGAAACTCCCGTAGACACTAGTGCCAGATTTCCCTCTTGTATTTTAGTAGGAAACTCTATCACCCATCATTCACGTGCTGGCTCAACCATCTTGTATGAAACTCCCGTAGACACTAGCACAAGATATCCCCCTAGTATTTTAGTAGGAAATTATATGACCCAGCATTCCCATGCTGCCTCAACCATCTTGTTTGAAACTCTCGTAGACACGAGCGCCAGATTTCCCTCTTATTTTAGTAGGAAACTCTACGACCCATCATTCCCATGCTCGCTCAACCACCTTGTTTGAAACTCCCGTAGACACTAGCGCCAGATTTCCGTCTAGTATTTTAGTAGAAAACTCTATGACCCATCATTCCCATGCTAGCTCAACCATCTTGTTTGAAACTCCCGTAGACACTAGCGCCAGATTTCCGTCTAGTATTTTAGTAGAAAACTCTATGACCCATCATTCCCATGCTAGCTCAACCATCTTGTTTGAAGCTCCCGTAGACACAAGTGTCTGATTTCCCTATAGTACTTTAGTACGAAACTCTATGACCCATCATTCCCATGCTAGTTCAACCATCTTTGAAACTCCCGATGACACTAGCGCCCGACTTCCGTCTTGTATTTAATTAGGAAACTATATGACTCATCCTTCGCATGCTGTCTCAACCATCTTGTTTGAAACTCCCATAGGCACTAGCACCAGATTTCCCTCTACTATTTTAGTAGGAAACTCTATGACCCATCATTCCCATGCTAGCTCAACCATCTTGTTTGAAACTCCCGTAGGCACTAGCGTCAGATTTCCCTCTAGTATTTTAGTAGGAAATTCTGACTCATCATTCCCATGGTGGCTCAACCATATTGTTTGAAACTCCTGTAGACACTAGCGCCAGATTTCCCTCTAGTATTTCAGTAGGAAACTCTATAACCCGTCCCTTCCGGTTAACCTCCCTGCCTTCCGCCCATTATCTCTCTCTCTCTCTATAACCCATCATTGTCATGCTGTCTCAACCATCTTCTTTGAAACTCCCACAGACACAAGCACCAGATTTCCCTCTAGTATTAAATGCGAAGCATTTCTTAGCGAACTTGGGCGAGTTTGAGCGTATCTATCTATCTATCTAGCCGCCTACGATTTTGTGCTCTCCTGGCCGTTTCGCTAATGGGACGTTTACAAAAATTGGTATGCCACAACATGACTACATGACGAACATAAATGACAGGTCATAACATGAAAATCATGACAGGCATGTCATGAGCGGCATGATTTACATGAGATGGTCTTGGTGCTCTCCTGGCCGTTTCGCTATGGGATATTGACGAAAATTGGTATGCCACAACATGACTACATGGCGAAGATAAATGAAAGGTCATAACGTGAAAATCATGACATGCATGTCATGAGCGACATGATTTACATGCCACGCGTTTCGTTCATGCGACGTATACGGAAATTGGCATGACACAACATGACTGCATGACAAACATAAATGACAGGTCATAACACGAAAATCATGACGTGCATGTCATGAGTGACATGATCTACATGCGACGGTCTTGGTGCTCTCCTGGCATTCAATGCCACGGTCTTGGTGCTCTCCTGGCCGTTTTGCTAATGGGATGTATGCGAAAATTGGTATGGTACAACATGACTGCCTGACGAACATACATGGCAGGTCATAACATGAAAATCATGATATGCATGTCATTTGTGGCATGCTTTACATGCCACGGTCTTAGTGCTCTCCTGGCCGTTTCGCTAATCGGATGTTTACGAAAATTGGTATGCCACAACATGACTACATGTTGAACATAAGTGACAGGTCATAACGTGAAAATCATGACATGCATGTCATGAGCGGCAAGATTTACATGCCAAGGTCTTGGTGCTCTCCTGGCCGTTTCGCTAATGGGGTGTATGCGAAAATTGGTATGGCACAACATGACTGCCTGACGAACATAAATGGCAAGTCATAAGCGTGACATGCATGTCATGAGCGGCATGATTTACATGTCACGATCTTGGTGCTCTCCTGGTCGTTTCGTTAATGGGATGTATACGAAGATTCGTATGCCACAACATGACTGCATGACGAGCATAAATGACAGGTCATAACGTGAAAATCATGACATGCATGTCATGAGCGGCAAGATTTACATGCCAAGGTCTTGGTGCTCTCCTGGCCGTTTGGCTAACGTGATGTATGCGAAAATTGGTATGGCACAACATGACTGCCTGACGAACATAAATGGCAGGTCATAAGCGTGACATGCATGTCATGAGCGGCATGATTTACATGTCACGATCTTGGTGCTCTCCTGATCGTTTCGTTAATGGGACGTATACGGAAATTGGCATCCCACAACATGACTGCATGACAATCATAAATGACAGGTCATAACATGAAAATCATGACATGCATGTCATGAGTGACATGATTTAATGCGACGGTCTTGGTGCTCTCCTGGCCGTTTCGTTAGTGGGATCAATAGGAAAATTGGTATGCCATAACATGAGTGCCTTGCGAACATGGCTCACAGGTCACAACATGACAATCATGATATTCTTGTCATGAGCGACATGATTTACATGCCACGCGTTTCTTTAACGGATGTATACGAAAATTGCCATGCCCCAACATGACTGCATGACGATCATATATCACAGGTCATAACATGAAAATCGTGACATGCATGTCATGAGCGGCATGATCTGCATGCCACTGTATATCAAAATTGCTATGGCACAACACGACTGCATGACGAACGTAAGTGACAGGTCATAACGTTAGAATCATGACATCCGTGTATGAGCGGCATGGTTTACATGCCACAGTCATGGTGCTCTTACGGCCGTTTCGTTCACTTCACATGTACCAACCTCGGTATAACGAGACAACAATGCAAATCCATTTTACGTTCCTGATGCGTGCTTCGCATTTCCTTGATTCCCACTGCACGTGGGATCTGCCAATTTTTTTAGTAGAAAACTTTATAACCCCTCATTCCCATGCCAGCTCAACCATCTTGTTTGAAACTCCCGTAGACACTAGCGCCAGATTTCCATCTAGTATGTTAGTAGGAAACTCTATGACCCATCATTCCCATGCTGGCTCAACCATCTTGTTTGAAACTCCCGTAGACACTAGCGCCAGACTTCCGTCTACTATTTTAGTAGGAAACTCTATGACCTATCATTCCCATGCCGGCTCAACCATCTTGCTTGAAACTCCCGTAGGCACAAGCACTAGATTTCCCTCTAGTATTTTAGTAGGGAACTCTATGACCCATCATTCCCATGCTAGCTCAACCATCTTGTTTGAAACTCCCGTAGGCACTAGCGCCACATTTCCCTCTAGTATTTTACTGGAAACGCTGTGACTCATCATTGCCATGCTAGCTCAACCACCTTGTTTCAAACTCCCGTACACACTAGCGCTAGATTTCCCTCTGCTATTTTAGTAGGAAACTCTATGACCTATCATTTCAATGCCGGTTTAACCATCTTGTTTGAAACTCCCGTAGGCACAAGCACTAGATTTCCCTCTAGTATTTTATTAGGAAACTCTATGACCCCTCATTCCCATGCTAGGTCAACGATCTTGTTTGAAACTCCCGTAGATAGTGTCACTCATAGCATAAAAAAGGCAGAGAGCCTTATGCGTCATCATGCTTTAAGGTGCATTAAACTGCAATGTTAAGGTCACTGGCGAAAGAAGCTTGGTGTGCAGCCAAACTTCTCCACATATTCAAGCTGTTGTTTTACTAAATTGATACCTCGGTTGATACTTACTGAGTGTATAGATGTGGTTTTGAACGTCTGTGCTTGTCACCAAATTAATTTTGTTTTGCTCTCGCTCCAGTGGTGCTGATGTGGTACTTAACGCGGGCACCTCTAAAAATATATTTCATAACCCTGGCATCCATTCTTTTCTTGCTACAAAGGCGCGACACGGATCAGCGCTGGAGGTTGCTTGGCCCTCATGTAGCAATAGTGTGGCCACTCTCTGTCATCCTAGGCACGTTTCCCACGAAGCCCTGTAGTTTTTGGAGATAGTGGGAGGAGCGTGTGTCCTCCCCACCTCCCATATTCTCGGTGTCTCCATTTCTTGGCTCTGATGCGCGTTGAGTTTCGCATTTATGGGTTCGTCGTACTTTGATGCCTTGAACACACCCCAATGACTTCCCATTACTCATGTGCGCACGCCTTGTCCACAGCCCTTCGTTATTCCATTCCTGCATGTATAGCTTATTGAAGCGTTTCTTGCTTGTCCATTAAGAGCCCGTGCGAAGCAGGTGAGGTCCTTTGTACATATCTATCAGCCGAGTACGAGTGTTTATCTCGCTCCAACGCTAGATTCGGTATTTGCACGCTGGATTGAAGTGGGGAGGGCATAGCCCACGACGGCTCACGGGAAGCTGAAGGTATCAGACTACGTGCACTCAGTGTTTATCGAGCAAACTTAGTTGTAACTTATAAACACGTTCTCCGCAATTCACTCCTACCAGTCGGACAAAAATCGAGTTCTCGGAGTTGGTGTAATTTGTTGATGCCGAATGTCAATACATATTCGTAATGCGGTCCTCTGCTGAATTGCTCGGATTTGTACTACAGCACTAGCCAGACGTCTTGCGGCGAGATGTTCGTTCGCAAACAAGACTCGATGAAGGGGAACAGGTTGGCATCAGGTTTAGCTTTATATTGTTTCAAGCCTGGCCGACGCAACTTTTCAAAAGGGTTTTGTTGCGCAAGACATTAGACAGATCTGGAAAATATTTGCTTTGTATTTATCGAGATATCTAATATTTGATAGTTTGAAACATCGCCACCCGTTTTGCGACTGCCCTTTCTGAACAAGCCCAGCTAATCCACCTACAGCAGAGGCATAGTATCTCACTTCGTTTGGCTTCATTGTTGTAGGAAGAGAGCACCTTAACTACCATTCTCGCTTAGGAATAGTAGACGATAGCGCGTTTATTGAACTAGTTTCAGGAAAACTTGTGTACGCGCTATCACCTGCCTACTGCCTCAGTGTACCGTTGTAGATATGTCCTGATAATTCGAGCGACTCTTTCGTGACAGCACAGGCGTAAAATAGAAATGCGACATCTCAGCTTCTTCTAATCAGAACATCAGCACTAACCAGCTCAGGAGTTGGTACGCTTGTCTTTTATTTTCTTGTTAGAACATAACACATCGTACTTGTGACCCCATGTGCGGTGCCTTTAGCTAGTTACGCTGAATTTTTCGCTTAACCTATACAAGGCGAGGCGTTCTTGTAGCGATTAGTTTACCAGTGCTGATTCGGTATTGTGTAAATATTTCACAAAATTTAGAGGGAATCTCTACATTTTCGAATTTTGTCTATGCTTTTTTTAATTCTAGCTTCTTTGGTACTCATTATGGTACACGTCTTACAGCAGGACAACTAGTTTTTAATTCCTAAGAAACCGTTGTAGGAGTTGTGAAAAAATTCTCACCTTTGTCACCGCAGCTAAGCTTGCGAAATAAGCCGATGAAGTCAGCATGATCAAGAGGCATTTGCTCGAAAATCAGTTGCTAATTTGTCGAAACCGTACTTTGGCTTATGATCTTCATGTGCCTTTGGGCAACGCAGCTGCTTCTTTACCTTTAAAAAAATTATGGGCAGAATGCCCAAACTTCAGCGCATTATGCCCCTATAGGACTCCATATTTGTGCTATCAGCAAGTTGCGAAAACGGTTCGATCCACCTTCAGGGACGTAACATATGCTTTAGAGCAATGCCTCCTGAATACTTCAGTGAGCATGTTGATTTGTTGGCGCAAAGACACTGTTTCTCATCAGATGTAAGCTTTCATTTAAATTGAAGATATTCAGGAACCCTTATCGTCTCACTTCAGGAACATCTCCTATGCCTCTATCAATTTATTTTCTACGGTTCTGCATGTCCTACATTACTATCTCCAGTATGAAATTTGCAACTTTGAAATTACCCTCACATTCTTTATTTCTGTCATCCACCCAATCAACGAACTCTTCCTTAAAAGGCGCGCAAGAAAAACAAAAGACACAGCGAAGAAACAATAGGCATAATTCCATCCCTGAAGCTGGTTGGTCAGCGACTGTGTGGTGTATCGCCTGCTGCTTGCACACACCAGTGTGACATAGCTTTCAACGCCTGAACAGTTTGCTACATGAAATGATTAACAGCGAGTCAACTAAATGCACAGTTCTAATGTTTCCGTTCTTTGAACGATCTGTTCAATTCTAGCTTCGTTGGTGGGGAGATGTCGAGGTATGTAACCTCGGCTACTCCATTCTTTGAAACCATATTCTTAGCTGGTTTGTGATTGTATTTGCCGTATTTTGCTACGACGGTCCCTATTTTACGTATAAAAGTGCAGACACATAATTCGCTGCTTCTTATGGTACAACTCCCACCCTGCGACTCTACTCAAACGTGTCCTTATTATCTAAGCGATCGTTTTGCCTCTCGTTCTGTTTGCTTTATTGGTGACAGCTCAATCATTGTACCGTTAAGAATAGAATACACTGCTTGTTCCTTAAGAGCAGATGGTCAATATTTCCTAACACTCCAGGACAATTTCTAATTCTTCCTGCTAACAATGCTGAATACTAACAACCACTGATTGTAGGCAGGCAAATCCGGTAGACTAAGCTGCCTCCGGGAATAATCACAATTCGCTGCCGATGGGGACGCAGAAATCCCGCGCTCCAAGTCAAATACATACGGTGATTTCGAAAGTTACCTGCAAACACTTGCCCTGCGCTGCCTTCGTGAGCAGCCCCACTTCGTGGTGAACACCCGAAGATAAATCCTGATATGTGAGGGATATCGTGATAAGAGATCATATTTTGGGGTCAGTGCTACCTTGCATAGCAAAGTCACTGGTTATGGTGTTCCCCGTATTCCGCGTTTTAATGGTTGAGTATCGGAAAGTGGCTTTCAGAATTACAGGCGTTATGTGTTCCTTTGTTGAAAGGAGCCGAACACGGTACAACGGCACCGATGTGTATGAACAAAATGGAAGGGATAAATGCCGTTTATATTCAAGGTACTGGAAAAACCATATTTCTTCATGTGCCGCCCCTGCTAATACGCCTCCGAAGACTTCGCCTTGTCAGTTGTTTTATCATTCTGCTTAAAATATACGTTCATGCTACAAACCGCTATGAAATTGGATGCAGTTGAAACCGCATCAGATGTGAACATACCAATACAGAGTTTTTTCTGGTGGCAACTCACATTTAATAATTCATTACTTATTCGCTACCACCCTTGCGATGGCTTCTTCGTCCTCTTTGTTTTAGTTACTTTGGTAGTTGACGGCGTTGTACTTTTCTTTTTGGAAGGCTTTTTCTTTTTAGTAGGCTTTGTCTTTTTAGTAGGCTTTGTCTTACGCGGCTTCTTGGTTGGTGCCGTTGTATTGGTCTTCAGGAAATGTTTAACCTCGTCAGTCTTCGATCGAATGACAACCGACCGATCCTGGTAGCTGGGCGCAAATTCCGGCGCTGCCCTGGTAGTACTGCATAGGTGAAACAGGCAGAAATGCGATGGTAAAAATGATATTGACCACTGAGTTACCACAATTTTTATTCACTGTATACCGCTGTACAGCGCTAGTTCGTTAACAGCAGTGTTCCACAGGAACTGTTAAATAAGCTCTGCTTATATGCTGCAAATATGTTATTCCTTGATACTCTGGGTCTTGAAAGTTCGCGAATTTCCTTTTAAAGGTGACACTTTGCGTTATTCATTTTTTTTTTGTAGGACCACGAGCGAGTGGAATTCCCCTGCGTCAAACATTGTTGAAATACAAAGTAATGATGACTTTTACCGCGCTTTGTGTGCAGAAATGAATGACTGTTGATTTAGTTATGTATGTACCCCCCTGCTGTAATGCCTGCAAATGGCGATGCAGGCACCGTATAAATAAATAAATAAATAAATAAATAAATAAATAAATAAATAAATAAATAATGCATATATTCACGTATCTCGAGTTTTCTTTTACTTCTTATTTTTTTCTGGGAGTGCCTAAGACGGTTAAGAAGAAAGGAGGTGTTAAACTTCCTCACGGTTCGCGTTGGGTGCGCGGTCAGCAGCGTTCATTTTGCGAAATGCGCAAGCTTAGCTGAACCATAGAACTGTGTTTAGGTTACGCTACAGGCTCCCATCAAGCATATTTGCCAAGAAAAGCCACATCAAACTAAATGATAGTAAAGGCAAAGCATAAGGAAAGCTACTTGTAGATTCTAATGGAGCTCCGGAAGTTGTATAATGCACAATCTTCATTTAAGCACCATAGCAATTTTATGCTTGACGAGTTGTACTAACCTCTGGCGCGATTAGCAAACATAACGCTGAAGCAAGGGTACCAGTGCCTACAAGAACTTCAGGGCGAAAGAACACAGGAGCGGCTTGGTCCTGCGTTGTTCTGAGCTCTCTCAACGTGTCGCATTGCCAAGAACCGTGTCGTAGTAACTGGTATACGACAATCCATTGCAGTACGACTAAACGGGCGAAGTAAAATTAAGGCATCAGATTATGATAGCCTGCTTCTATTTGAATTTCACACTTCATATCGAATTTTAAGTTCCCGGTGTTTTATTTCTACAAAATTTGTTTCGATCCGCGTGTATCGATAAAAATAGTAACATTATCAAGACACGCAGAAATCCACACATCCTACCTAGCTGCCTCTTGTAATCGTTAGGCTAGTTGGTATCTCTCTATCGGAACGTCTCCAGCATCTACAGGCCGCAGCTGCTGGACAGTTTAAAAGAAATACACGGATGCTTAGAGTAAAATGCCTCGTAGGATCGTTTTTACACAGCGCTTTCGCTGGAGGGCAAACGCCGTCACTTTAAATAAAGTTTGTACTGCGATCAATCGAAGTAGGGGGCAAAGCACTAAGACATGTTGTGAGCAAACTCTCGGAATCTACTAAAAATCTAATCAAGCAACGCCAACAGATGAGAATAACTAACTCAAGAGACAAGATAGAATTCGCCGAGCTGTCTAAGCTCATCAGTAAAAGTAGAGTCAGGGACGTACGTAACCATAACGTGAAAGAAATAGAAGCAGCCGTCAGAAAAGGAGTCAGCATCAAAACAACTAAACGGAAGCTTTGTGTGGGAAAGAACATAATGCATGCAGTGAAAGATAAGCAGGGCAACATCGTTACTAACTTCAGTGGCATAACCAAAGTGGCCGAGGATTTCTATTCCGAACTATACAGCTCAAATACGAGTCTCCCCACCATGAGTGTATTAAATGCCGAGCAGGACTACGAAATCCCATGCGTCACTGCGGACGAAGTTAGGAAAGCAATACAGGGCATGTCCCGCAGAAAAGCGGCTGGAGAAGATGGCAAAACCGCCGACTTGATCAAAGATGGCGGAGACTTCCTAACTGGAAAGCTCGCGACACTATACACTCAATGCCTCAAAACTTCAAATGTACCAGTCAGCTGGAAAAACGCAAATATTCTATCATTGCATAAGAAGGGAGATGTTAAAGACTTGAGGAACTACAGGCCGATCAGTCTACTCTCAGCACTTTACAAAATATTCACAAAGGTTATCTCAAACAGAATAAGGGCCACACCTGAATTTAATCAACCAAGAGAGCAAGCAGGGTTCAGAAAAGGATACTCTACCATGGACCACCTGCATGCGATCAATCAAGTAATCGAGAAGTCCGCTGAATACAACAAACCCCTCTATATGGCTTTCATAGATTACGAGAAGGCTTTCGACTCGGTAGAGATACCAGCAGTTCTGGAGGCACTACGTCGTCAAGGAATATGTGATAGCTACATAAACACAGTAGCCAACATCTACAACGATTCCACAGCGACCCTACTCCTCCATAAGAAAAGCAGAAAAATCCCAATACGGAAAGGTGTCAGCCAGGGAGATACAATTTCTCCAATGCTATTTACTGCATGTTTGGAAGAAATCTTCAAAAGGTTAGACTGGGAAGAGACAGGGCTCACGATTAACGGCAAATATCTGAGTATAACCTGCGATTTGCAGACGACATAGTACTCCTTAGCAATGATGGCGACGAATTTCAAAAGATGATTGAAGACTTAAGCCGAGAAAGCGCTAAGGTAGGATTAAGGATGAACATGCATAAACCAAAGATAATGCTAAGTGGCACGGCGAAAAAACGTCCATTCACGATCGAAACCCATACACTAGAAGTCGTAGAAGAATATCTGCACCTAGGACAGCTACTTATTGGAGAACCCACCCATATAAAAGAAATCCACCGTAGAATAAACATGGGATGGCGCCCATATGGGAGACATTCCCAACTCATGAACGGAAACCTACCACTATCACTCAAGCGGAAACTATATAACAACTGCATCCTGCCAGTACTGACTTACGGATCAGAAACCTGGAGAATTACAAAGAAGCTAGAGAGGAAGTTAAGAACCGCGCAGCGGGCGATGGAACGAAAAATGATAGGCGTTGCACTAAGGGATAGGAAGACAGCCGAGTGGGTCAGAGAACAAACGGGGGTCGCCGACATAATGAACGATATTAAGAAGAAAAAATGGACATGGGCAGGCCACGTGATGAGAAGGCTAGATAACCGATGGACAGTTAGAACGACGGAATGGATACCAAGAGAGGATAAGCGCAGCCGTGGGCGGCAGAGAGTAAGATGGGGTGACGAAATCAAGAAGTTCGCAGGCATCAAATGGAATCAGCTCGCGCAGGACATGCAAGGATGGCGAAGATTGGGAGAGGCCTTCGTCCTGCGGTGGACATAAGATGGGCTGATGATGATGATGATGATTTGGAAGCATAACACCACCAGCAGTTCAAGACCACACGCAGTGCAAATAAGCTTTAAGTGATCAGGCAGGATGGAGCGAGTGCTAGTCAGCAGGGTCAAGTCTAGACTGCTGCGAATGCTGATGATGTAGAGGCAGCTAGAAGGCCGAAGACATTGCAGAAGTGAAGAAAGCCAAGCTATTTGGCACGCTTGCTGTGTAGAATAGCTCGCGCTATTGAGAAGGACCATCCAGGCTAGGCAGACTATACAGGGCCTAACATCTGTATCGTCTCTTATGCCTAAGTGCCCATGTCTTGCACTATTTTGCTGTGAAAGGTTTGAGCAACAGAAGTGATGAGGCCAGTGTGCCGTGAAAATGTGAATTACCTTGTTTTTCCAGAATATCTAATTCGTACTTGCGAAATCTACTCTCAGTACTCAGTGTTCGCTGTACTTACGACGCAAGGAGTCCCGTTAACGTAGTACCCCATTTGCCACGCGCCATTTTCGTCCATGCCACAATAGTAATTACAGTTTTGAACAGGTTGTTCCTGGAATTCAACAAAATGGAATGAGAAAAAGAACATTCAGACTACAACATAAGAGAACAGATTCACAAGATGCCTTAAAGCCGAAATACTTCAACGAAGGAAGTTAATATTTACCCTGAAGTGTGTGTGTGTTTTACTTTACACATCATTTGCTATACTTACATTTCGTACATCAAGTGCAACGCTGTCAAAGCTAGCACTCTTGTTTAGGCCGTGTACTTCCGCGACCGAAAAGTAGTGCGGTGCTTCCGGTGGACGAAAACAGATAAATGCTTCGTGGCAGTCTTAAGCCATAATATATTTTTCATCAGCTTCGCAAAATACGCTTGTAATGCTGGGGAAACAATGCAAATATGCGAGTTCGTTATTTATGCTTCTCGCTTGTTTGTAGGAGCGATACACCTCTCCGCTCTTTTTTCATTACGGAATACTTGCCTACCCTTCGCAGCGTTGCACCAAATGTATGAACGGAGTGTAGGCTTCTATGAAACTCTCATGTCTACTAAAATTTTTCTGTTGGTTATTTTTAAAGGGTGAGGTGGGAGAAATGCCAGAGTGAACGTCACTGTCAGTTATTAATACCGGACTTGAATATTGTACTCTGACGAATCGCTCGTGGGCTACGGAGCTCTTAGTGGAGGAAATTCTTGTCGACTTCTAGCGTAGCGCCACTCAACAAACAGTGAAACAATAGTATTTTCTTCTAGCGGATTTTTCTCTACCTTTTTGACATCTGCTGGGAGTAGTTTCCGTAATAATTTTTTCCGCGTAACGTTTGGCGCAATATGCTGAAAGCCACACTTAGGTACGCTGCATTAGCTTCTGTTGTATTAAGAGTTAAAGTTACCTCAGCACTTTAAGTTAAGCTCATTTAAATTAAATGATTAAGTATTCTGGAGCATTAGATAAACACATCACTTGACATAACGATGCATTTCGTTGTGCCTTATTAAAGATGCTCCACCTGTAAATATAGAATAACGTGACGTGATATATTGGCGTTTAAAATTGCATTCTATGAAGAGGTGCCGCTATACAGGTCCGTTGGTAAGGCTTTTTCCTGTTAGCAGATATGTACGCTATTCGACGTAATATTTAGAAACAACTCGCACATGAAAGAAACTTACATTTTCGGGCGTTTTTGGTGGACAGCTCAGAACGGTTACTGCTGCAGCGCACAAAGCTTCCAAGGAAAAGAAAGAAGAAATATTCTCAAGTTACTGGTCACGTTCTGACGGTGCTATTAGGAGTTGTAGTTCTGCAACTGATTCTGAAGGATAGAAATTTTCACAACCTTTACGGAAAGGAATTTTTCCGTGTTTAAAATATGCGCAACTTGCTTAAAATGAGTACCTCCGAAATTACCAGCCAATAAACTTCAACATATGCGATCGCCATCATTATATATATTTAGCCTAAAGATCTGCGGGAAATTGCGGCAAAGCAAAGATTGAGGCTAGTTGGCTTGTGATGGCTTACCAATGCGTTCAGTTGAATCTATGTCCTTTGTGAGTCCTTTACAGTGCTGCATGAGCCATTTAAAATGCATTCCTAAGCCATCATGAGTCAGAATTGCAAATTTTCCCCTCTCCAAGAAATGGAGGAAGGCGAAGCTTGGCGGGTGCGTAAACGGCCGTCTAGCTTCTTTCTTTCTTCGCTTCCTTCTCGTTGGTTAACTGAAACTTCAAGGCATTCGTGTGGTTCAAACATCTTCACTTCCCGCAACTGAGAATGTGTCCTGTAGAGCCGAAAACACATTCCTTCTGTGGTCGGAGGTCTGGGTTCATACCACAGCATCGCTTATTGTCTTCTTTGCAGCCATATGGTTAAGGGTATTTTCAACCTTCGCATGCGTGTGTGTGTGTAGTCTACTCGTTAAGACACATGCGTTCCTAGGGTGGGGACTCAGGTACGAACCCCTGCACCGGCAATGCTTTTTTCTTATTCCAACAGGCCAAGCATGACTTAGCTAAATGAAACGAAGCATTACTTTTATCCGACATTCAGCAGAGGCCGCCCGGCATAACACATTTCTATGGGTTTTGGTGTGACGACCACAAGAACGGCGACCTAACTGTCCACCTAACTTTCTGCCGCCCCCAGCCACGCTTGCCTTCTTTTGGAATCCACTCTGTTACCCTTAATGACGTCTAGAGAAAACTATATTACTGCAACCGCACTGGCAGTATTTGATATCACAAACCACTGCGGAAGACTGGTTTGGACGTTTCTCCCTTTAAGATGGTAGCGATGGTTACCTCAACTGAACAGATGGGCATTTGAAGAAGAGACTCACCTTGCAGAAGCAAGATCCATAAGATCTTGATGTCGAGCATACTGTTCAACTATATGCCACCGAAGGCAACTAACGGCGCTTATGTAGATGGAGAGGCAGCCTATCCGCCAAAAAATAAATGTAAGCACGCTGTCGCGACCTTATTATTCGCCTTTATGGCAACGTTTACACACAGCTTAAATGGCATGTGTCAGGTAAGTAGGTCTAGAAGTGCATTTGCTTATTACTGCTTAATGGATCTGTAAAGTTTATTAAGAGCACAAGGACCGCTAGTACGTAGGTCA